>JAODAL010055630.1:0-23828 GCA_025379985.1 Phyllomedusa bahiana
AAAATCAAAAAAACCCGTTTTTTGGGCGTCAAAGCGAGTAAGTATTAGCGCCCAAATCTGTAAAAAAAAAAATTTTTAGTGGCAAAAAACGTAAACGTATTTTTGGCCCCAAAAAATCCGTAAAAAAAAACTATTTTTGCCGTCAGAAGCGAGATAACGTTATTAGCGGAAAAATCTGTAAAAAAAAAAATATTTTAGTGCCAAAAAAACGTAAAGAAAACGGATTTTTGGCGTCAGAAGCGAGATAACGTTATTAGCGGCAAAATCTGTAAAACAAAATTATTTTAGTGCCAAAAAAAACATAAAAAATTGATTCTGGCGCCAAAATCCGTAAAAAAACGTATTCGGGCGCCAAAATCCGAAAAAAAACGTATTTTCAGTATCAGTAGCAAGATAACTTATTAGCGCCAAAATATGTTTAGAAAAGGATTTTAGCATAAAAATCTGTAAAAAAAAAAAAAAAAAAAAAAACAGATTTTGATGCCAAAATCCGTAATAAATTTATTTTTAGCAAAAACAAATTTGAATTGCGCAAAAATCGTTAGCAACCAAAGCATGATAATTTTATTACAAAAGGTACAGAAAAAAAACACAGCAACCCTTGTATGCAGATTTGATAAGATATAACCATTGTTACCACCCATTATAGGTGTAACTTGGGTCCCTGGGAGGGTTTTCATTGAAAAATCACGGCAAAAAACGCTGCGAAAATGCGCCAAAAAAATGCGCCAAAAGACGTCCGGCGCTTTCCATAGACTCCTGTATAAATTTTTTTGCCCTGCCTGGCGTTTTTTAGAGCATGTTGAAAAATACCCCAAAGTGAAAAAAACTACAGAAAAAGCTCAGTGTAGACAGCAGGACGTTTTTTACATAAAGTCTATGGGAGATGATTACAGTCGCTTTTTCCAGCGTTTTTAGAAAACGAAAAAACGCTGAAAAAAACCGACGTTTTTCTGTGCAGTTAGACAAGCCTTAAGTGAAAGTCAAAGTTTACATACAAACCCGAGCCACAATGAATTAAATGGACACTGCCATCAGCAAGAAGTAGTTTTATCAAAACCAATATTGCTGGAAAAACAATTCTTTTTTTAATTTCAACAGTCCAATGGAATTAAAAAATTCATATAAAATATTGTCCTTCTCTAGCTGTGTTAGAGAACTTTTGTTTGGCAGATAAGACTAATGTCACTTTATATCAGCTGTTAACTACCTCTACGTAATTTTGTTACAAATAGTAGGTAATGCAAAAACCCCTATTGTTTCTCCTCCACCGGGAAATTAGATATGATGAGGGCAAAAACCATTTACAATACATAAAAGGGAAAATTGGGAAATTTCAATTTTCCCACTAAGGTTTTTTTCCCACATTTTATGAGGTAATTGCTGAAAAATATTTATCCTTCTCTCGGGGCGGGACCAAAGCCAAAAAAGAAGGCCCAATCAGCCAATCCCCCACTGCTTCCAATCAAAAGCTCCAAAATTTAAAGTCAAAACCCGCACACGGGGGAATTTTAAAAAAACATATTTTAAAAAAAAAAAATCCACATAATATTCACGTCGGGGGTTAAAACTTAAAAAATTTTGATGGAGGGGCCTTTTTTAAATTTTTTCCCTAATTCCTGAAAAGGAAATCCAAAGTCCAAATTCCCCCCCTTCTTAGGTTAACAATAAACTATTTTTTTTAAAGAAATCTAAACTATGATTTTTTTAAAGGTTTTAAATGTCTCCTAATCACTTTTCCCTTTGGGTTTCAAAAATTTTTACACATATTTTATAGTTTTTAAAAAATTTTTGCCCTTAACCTAACAAAGACTATCGGGTTTTTGGCCCTAGTCTTCCACAATCATGGGTTCCCGGGAATTTTAGCCGATTCCTTCTGACAGAACAAGTGAGGGGTAGGTTTGTAGGCCCCCGCCTTCTCACAAAATGTTTAAATTCGGGTTTCTGCCTTTTGGTTTCCTATGGTTTGAGGTCGGGCTTTGTAAAAGGCCAACCCCTTTTCCTTCATTTCCCCCTAGCCCGAACCCAAATTTTTTTGCCACAATTTAGAAATATCCCTTGGGGTCACGCCACCCCGGAAATTTCCCCCTTTTGAAAACCCATGAAAATATATTCCAAGCTGAAGTCTCAAGATGTTGCTTCAGTATTTCCTTATAACTTTCTGTCCTAATAATGCCATATATTTTGTGAAGTCTTCTAGTCCCTCCTGCAGCAACACACCCTCACACCATGATGCTGTCTCCACCTATCCCTGTATTTCAAGAGGGGTGGCAGCATCTTTGGCTTGCAAGTCTTCATCTCTTTTCCCCATACATAACAATGGTCTTTTAGCAAAACAGTTTCTTCTTGTATCATCAGACCAGGGGATGTCCGCCCTTCAGGGCTTGCTGAGGGCCTTTTATTTAAAATTTTATAAAACGACACATTTTATTTTTGTTAGAAATACATGGTGCCAAAAGTATTGGAAACCCCTGAAATTTCCCGTCAATAATAGTTTCTTCCTGAAAATGATTGAATCAAAAAATTTCCCTTTGGTATTTTTTAATTTTCCCTTTAATTTGCTTGAAAAGAAAAAACACAACACAAAATGAAAACAAAAATCAAATCTTAAATTTTTCAATTTCCCCCAAAAAAACTCCAAAAAGGGGCCCGGGAAAAAAAAAGAAAGGGCACCCTCAGCCTAATATTTGGGGTTACCCAAAAACCTTAATCCAAAAAAAACTGCGAACAAAAACCCGCCCCCGGAACCATAAAATTTAGTTTCTACAATCCCTTTTGCGGAAATTTTTTAGACCATTCTTTTTTGGGCAAACGGGCCCCAAAGGCCCCCCCTGAGATTTAAAAGGGGGGCCTTCTCCAAACTGCCATTTTGGAGATCTCCCCCACAGGTGTTCAAGGGGATTCGGGTCTGGACCATTGCTGGCCACTTTGGGAATTCCCCAAATGCCTTTCTCTCAAACCATTTTTTTTTAGTGCTTTTTAAAGTGTTTTTTGGGGGTCATTGTCCTGCTGGAAAAACCCATAAACCTCTGGGGGGAGACCCAGCTTTTCACGGGGGGGCCCCTTCACATTTCCCGGGGGAATAAATTTTCTGGGGGGGGGGGGGGGAAAAGCTTAGAAAACCTTCCAAAATGCCCCCCCCTCCCCACCCCCCCGGGGTTCAAGGGCCCTTTCCCAGAGGCAAAAAGCAACCCCAAAAGATCAGGGAACCCCCCTTTTTTTACTATGGGGGCCCGGGTGTTCTTTCTTTAAAATGCCTCTTTTTTTTTTCCCTGTAAACTCTAGGGTTTATGCCTTTTCCCAAAAAGCTCTACTTTTTTCTAAATCTGCCCCCGAAAACATTTTTCCCCAAAATGTTTTTGGGGTTTTCTCAAGTAAGTTTGGGCAAAACTCCAGCCTGGTTTTTTTAAATGTCTGGGGGTAAAAAGGGTGGGGTTTTCCGGGGTATCCTACCATAAAGTCCCTTTAAATTCAGACCCCGAGGGATAGAAATGGTTGAAAATTTGTTGTACCCTGGGAACTGCGGGGCAGCTTGAATTGTTTGGATGTTAGTCGGGGTTTTCTTTATCCACCTTTCCGCACAATTTTGCGTTAAAAATTTTCCCCCGTCCAAATTTTTTTTTTTTGCGTCCACCCCTAGGGGGGTAAGCCACAGTGCCAGGGGGCTTTACATCTGGGGAGGTTAGCCACAGTCCCCAGGGGATTTAACTTCAGGGAGGTTAGCCACAGCCCCCAAAATGGGTTTTCCCATCTAGGGGGTTTAGCCAAAAGGGGCCTTTGGGCTTTACATCGGGGAGGTTGGGCCACAGTGCCATGGGCTTTACATCTGGGGGGTTACCCCCACAGTGCCAGGGGCTTTACATCAGGGAGGCAAGCCACAGGCCATGGGCTTTACATCTAGGGAGGTTACCACAGTGCCATGGGCTTTAAAAACTAGGGGGTTAGCCACAGTGCCATGGGCTTTACATCTAGGGAGGTTAGCCACAGTGCCAGGGGTTTTTTTAAAACTTTTGGGTGCCCACTGGGCCAGGTAACACAGGAAGATTCAGGTTTTTGATGAGGGATTTTAGCCTGAATTGCTCTTTCCTTCCCACAATTTTGGGATTCTCAAGTCCTCGACAGTTCTTTGGTCTTCTTTCTTTTTTTCTCCATCCAATGTGGACACAGGACAAGGTTGAGTCAACTTTAAATCCCTGTCAACTGGCTGCAAGTGGGGATTTACTTATTGCCAACACCCTGTTAGGTGCCACAGGTAAGTTAAAAAAGCTGTTTTAAAAACACAAATTAAAGAACATTACATGATTGTTCAAACAGGTTTCCCCAAAACTTTTTTCCACCCCCTTTTTTATGTTTTGGTGGGAAAAATTTTATCCAATTTGGGTTTTAAAAAAAATTTTTTTTGTGGTTTTTTCCCTTGAAGACAAAAATTAAAAAGAAGATAAAAAAAACCAAAAAAATAGTGATTGAATCAAATTTTTAGGAAAAAAAACTAGTATTATCTGACAGAATTGCAGGGTTTTCCAATACTTTTTTTGGGCCCCCACTGTACTCTGTACCTTTTTTTTCCCCCAAAAGTTATTTGCTCTTGTTTTTGGATTTTGTATTTTTTTTTTTTTTTTTCACCAAAGCCCCTTTTAACCCTAGGAGAAAGAACCCCATTTTCCAATTGAAAGGGGATAATTTGGGAAACCCTTTTTAATTTTTGTATTTTCATTTTAAAAGATGAATTTGGGGGGCTTTAGCAAAAAGAAAGAAAATCTCGATGATTCTCGAATTTTTTCTAAATTTTAGTAAACATAACAGGGCCCAAGAGTGGAATGTGGATTTTGGATTTTCAAAGGGAAATTAAAAAAATGAGTTTTAAAAGAAAGTGGCAATGCATAGCTAAACTCATACTTCAACTGTACATTACAGATGTAGAAGAATTGTGAATTGTATCAGGAAATTCTCAAGATGCAGCCTCAAGAACGTTATTAAATGGTTAATTGAAACAATTATTTGTATTGCTATTATATGTAGTAATAATATGGGAAAAAAAAGCTGTCAAAAGGGGATGTTTACATTGGGTTATTTTGGGGCGCATTTCCAAAGCATACTGCATTAAAACGCGGGGAAATGGGGCCCCCATTTAAATTTCGGTAATCCAAAAGTTCTCATAGAAACAAAGGATTAAAAGCCTCCCTCCCCCCCCTCATAAAAAATACATCAAAATTTTTTCCGTGGGGAAATAAGCGACATGTCAATTAATTTTTCAAACGAATACGGGGGAGCAAGTAAAACATTTATGGGGCTGGCGGGCTGCCACCCCTCCTTCCCCCCACCCCCGGGAGTATGTGCGTATTGGCGCCCAGCCCCCGAAACACACAAAGTACTGCGGCACTACTTTTACGCCCACATACTTTGGTAAATATATCCTAAGCGAAAAACATTTTTTAAAAAAAGGTTTTTAAAAATTCCAATTTTTTTTCCACTTTTCCTATTCAAATTTGGGGTTTAAAGGAAATTCAAAAAGGCATTTTTGCTTGTGCACAGGGACGTGCTGTTAAAAAAGTTTTATCGCTTTGCAAGTGCCCCAAATTTTAAAAAGAATTACACATCAATTTGGGCCCGGAAAGGGAAAGGGTATTTTGACTTCTATAAATTTTAAATTTTTTGATGCCGCGTAAAAAATCTGAAAAATTGACATGTCCCCTTTCTTTTTTAGATGTGAGCAAAATACTTAGAAATGTACTTGAAAATTGGGTTTTGCCCCCTATTTCGGCAAATATTTTGGTGCAAAAAACATGCAAAAAAATACACCGTGTGAACATATCCTTAAAGTAGCAGCAAATGTAAAAAAAAAAAAAAGATACAGATTTGGGCCACGAAAAAATTTTCTAAAAACTTTATGCCCTTGGGGGCCCAGTGACGATAGGATTGGGTATAGCGAATTTTCTTGCCTTTTTTTTTGGTCCAAAAACCCTAAAACGGAGTCTTGGTAAGGCCGTGATTTCTGCCCCGTGATTTACATAATTTATGCCTCACCAAAAAATGGGCAGGAAAAAACACATCCAAACGGAGAGGAAAAATATTTAAGAGATAAATACAATTTTTTTTTTTTTACCTTTCTACAAAAAAATCTTTTTTAAAAATTTTTCCTGACATTTTTTAACCTTGTTTAAGTGTAATAGGCCCTTTAGCCCCCACCGAGGGTGGAAGTAAACGAAAGACATAGATGGAAAAGCAGGTGGTCCTGTGGCAACTGCACAATACTGGAAATCTATGCAACAAAACCCAGATTTCTATCACCAGTGACCATTGGGAATACTTATTTTTCTTCCGAGAATATGTTATGTGTCAAACTGTGTATGTCATTGTGGCCAGTTAGACAACACAACCAGAACAAGATTACTCCTCGCTCGGTCAGGAATGATAATACAGATTCAAGTTTATGGACAGATCATTTTAACTATTTAAAAGGTTCATGCTCAAAATAAATTTCCAAAATAAATACTACCCCTTCCTTTTGGCCCTTTTCTTTATTTCCCAAATAATCCCCCCCAAAAAAAAAAAATTTACTCCCTCTTCTCTTGGTACCAAAAAGGAAAAAAATTTTGGCGGGGAAAAACAAAAAAAGGGGGTGCCCTACCACGTTCACTTACCTCCCCCTTTTTTTTGGGTTTTTTTAAATTCCAATCCCCCGGGCCTAAACCCCCTTCTTAAAAACCCGTCTCAATTCGGGGCAAACATCGGGACTATCACCAAAATTCAGCTCAAACAAGGGGAAAAAAATTAGGCCCTTTTTAAAAAAAAAACCTGTTTTTTTCAAACTTTTCTTAACCTTTTTAAAAAAAACCCCCTTTAATTATTTGCGAAATCCTTCAAAAAAAATTTTCATTAAAATCCCTTTTATTCTGCTTTATTTCCAATTTCGGGAAAAGGCTAATAAAAATTTTAAAATTTTCAATTCAATAATCAGCTTGAACTAACATACTGTGATAGGGTTGTTTTTGGGGGGGAAATTTGTTTTGCCCCCCAAAATTTCGTTTGGCCGGTTTAAGGCTGGCAACCCCCAGGTTACAACCTTCTGCAGCATCAGGCACAGAGGCCCATGTGGCAGATAGGCAGAAGGTCCACTGGGTGCACGCCACAAGCTCCTGCGGCTGCTAAGCAGAAGAACCTGCAGGTGCAGTTCAGACGTTTCTGTGATCGCCAGGCTTACAGACTGGTGACTACTGGTATAGCTGGGTTCACACATCACAGTCAGATTGCGATTTCTGCTGTGGTTTTACAAAATTAAGGCCCAAACAAAGTAGCTCTGAGGTAATTTTGGAAACCGCGATCAACTTTTGATTTTAACCCACCTAAAGGGAATGTCTCACTGCCTGGAAAAAAACCTATGAAAACCAAATCCCAAAAACATTCATAAAACGAGTTTTTTGTCCCGTGCGGTCCAAAAAAAGAAAAAAAAAAAAACCCCTTTTTTGAGCTTTGCAGAAAAACACGCATTATAATTTCTGTGGGTTTCTGCAAAAACCTTCAAAAATATTACATTTTTACCCGCTCTGTCGTTTTTTGCAACATTTACAAAAAACAACCAGCACAAAAGCGGCAGAAAAAAATGTTTGGGGAACACAGAGCTTTTCCCTTATAAAAGGCTATAAACCCTTTTGCAGTTGTTTTTTCGGCTTTTTTTTAAAAAAAAAAAAAAAAACACAAAAAAAAAACAGCTGTTTTTTGTGCGTGTAACTCCATTTCAGGTCAATTGGCATTTTTTGCTGAAATGGGGGAAAAAAACAAAAAAAGGGGAAATTTTCTGACCACAATGGTACTGTGGGGCCCGTCCCCACGAAGAGAGCAAATACTGGGGGATTTCCCCGGGTTTTTGATTATTTTGGGGAAAAAACCCCCCCCTCTGGGCCCGGCTGGAGGGAAAAAAAGGGGAGCCCGGGGTTAAAAACCGCCCAGCGGAAATCCCTGCAGTGGGGACCGCTGCACGATTTCCCTAAGGCCCCTTGAAAGTTTGACAAAATTTACAGAAGGGTTTTTAAACGCAACCCCCTGTAAAAACCGCTAAAAACCCTTTTCTGTGGGGGCAAGCCCCAAGATGTGAACCCCTTTTACAAGCCCTTGGGGGGCTTTCACACGGTGCGTTTTTTTTAAAAGTGTTTTTTGTGCAGGAAGGCACAGCAATTAACTGTCAGCGCACAAAAATTGTGGTAAAAATGCGGTAATTACCGGAATTTTTTACGCGATTTTTGTGCGCAATGTACATTAATTGCTGTGCCCTTTCCCGCACAAAAAACACATGGAAAAAAACGCACCGTTGAAAGCACCCTTTGGCTGCCTTTCGAATTACTTGCAGCTGTGCTTACAGCCCTGCTATAAAATGGTCTCAGCCATCAGCAAAAGAACCCCCTTAAGGGGATGTTTTAAAACGATGACTGCGGCGAGTACAGACATCCTGGTTTCGGGAACTTCCTAATACGCACATACCCCGCGGGATAGGAGGGCCGGCGCCCCGCCGGCCCCCTTAACATTCATTACTCCCCCTGCGCGTATTCCCGCAAGTAACTGACAGTCACTTATCTTCCCCCCGCGTACAATACATAGTATTTTCCGAGCGGGGGAAGGGGTTTAAAAACCCCTGCTCTCTTTGAGAGTTGTTTACCGTAATTTCGGCAAGCATCTCGCCTTTTGGGCGGAAATACGGGGCAAAACGCCCAAAAACCCCGTGTGAACATACCCAAAGAAAGGCGGGGTTTTACTTGGGGGTTTCTTTTTTTTGGGTTTCTGTAATCTTTCCAGATCCAGATTCTTAATCCCAAAACGTTTTTTGCTAAACAATTAAAAGATCGACCCCTGCTTTATATTCAGAATATTCTTGAAAAGTTTCCTCAAAGCCCTTTTTTTTCTTCCATTTTCTCCGAAAATCCCGTATTTTTTACAAGTCTGGGTCAGTACATTTACCCCTGTTATACTCATCAATGGGCATGGGAGACATAACCGATAAGCCAAAACAAAGAAAAAAAGAAATAGTGAGGAGCAAAAATTATTTACTGATTACACTGTAAGAATAGGTTTACTTTTGTGTCAGAGGTTTTTGTTCGGAATCTCCATTTCGATTTTGTACAAGATGAAAAAATGCATGGCATCTGGGCCCTTACTTTTATTACAATGAAGAAACCGCCGCGGAAAAATGACGGACCCACTACACCATCGGGGTTTCCCTTGTAAACGGGCGGGTTCCCCCCTGTGAGGAGATTCCAAAAGGAAACTCTGATGTGAGTAAACCAGCATTTTAAGGGAAGGTAAAATCAAGAAAATGGCAAACACCTAAGGCCGTGTTCACACGGCTTATTCTCGACGGATTTGTGCGCTCACAAATCCGCCGTGAATAAGGGGCGGGGCGGGGCCGAAGCGCGGCGGGGGCGCCGCTCCCCGGCCCCATAGACTGTCATTATCTACGGCGCGTACGCGCCGTAAATAATGTGCATGTAACTTTCTCCCCCCCCGCGGGGATTCGCCGAGCGGGAGGAGCGACGGAATCCACTGTTCTCTATGAGAGCAGTGGATTACCGTAATTACTCCGACGGATTGGCGCCGTACTGCAGCGCAAATCCGGCGCGGAGTACGGCGCCAATCCTCGGACAAATAAGCCGTGTGAACGAGGCCTTAATGTGAAGCATGATCATGGGATCAGCATAAAAGTGCAGATACCTGTTTCAATCAATGTACATACTGGAGGCTAGTAAAAAAAAAAAAAAAAAAAAAAAATTTTTTTTACCGTATATACTAGAGTATAAGCCGAGTTTTTCAGCACAAAAAATGTGCTGAAAAAGCCCTCCTCAGCTTATACTCGAGTCAACCGTCATGGCCGCCAGCAGCGATCTCTACAGCTGCATGAGCCTCCTCTGGGAGCGCATACAGCTGAAGATACTTTTGCGGAGCAGAGAGCGAGCCTTCTAGAGTATCTTGTGGCCTTCTAGAGTATCCGGCACAGGCGGCCTGATGACATCACGCTCTTTGTGCCAGGAAGAAGACGGAGCGCCTCAGAGCAACAGGGGAGAGAGGTAAGTATTGATATTTTTTTTTTTTTTTTTTAAAACCCTCCATATACTTGCCAATGGGGGACATATATCTGCCTACACCTGCCTATAGGGGACATATACTTGCCTATACCTGCCTACAGGGGACATTAAACTGCCTATACCTGTAATTTTTTGGGTATCCATCTTTATTTCTGAAATTTACCAGTAGCCGCTGAATTTTCCACCCTAGGCTTATACTCGAGTCGATAAGTTTTCCCAGTTTTTTTGTAGCAAAATTAAGTGCCTTGGCTTATACTCAAGTATATATGGTATACATTATTCTTCCTTCCAGCTTCAATCGAAACTCAGAACTTCGGGATACTAAACTAAATTCGTAATTTTTTTTTTATTTATTTTTTTTTGTTTAAAAGTTTATTAATTTAAAAACATATCCCCCATCAGGAAAACAATAATGGCATAACCCAAAAGCCAGTTAAGAAAATTCATTACAGTATTAGGGTCAGAAAAAAAAAAAAAGGTGCAGTCATTCATGTGTTTTTGTTTTAAAGTAATTTGTGGATTTTTTAAAGGGGTTAATGGGCTAAACATGTTAAAAAAACCCTTAAAAAAAAAAAGTGTAAAAAAAAACACTGAAAAACATGGAAATTTTGATTTTTTTTCCCCCCTTGAAATATGCATGTTTTTCCAGCATCACTTTTACATTAGTGAAAAGAACCCAGAGTACCAATTTTATGTTTTCAGTTTTGCTCCCATACAGGGAAATTTTTTTACTATTACGAATTCACCCACCCCAAACCGAAATAATAAACCAGCAACTGCGAAAGGAAGGGGTATTTGTGTAAAATGCTTCAATTCAAAGCAAAAAGCTGTAATGATACGTCTGACTCCGGGGCCAAAGAATGGATCTACAAATAAATGATTATATGTGGATGCATGCCAATACATGATGCTTAACTAGAAAATCCACATATAACATGACGCAAGTAGGATTTTTATATCAAAACAACTTTTTCCATCTTTAGAAAACAGAAGACTATTAAAGGGGATTTGCCACGATGTAATGTTGACGTGGGATCCTCCAAAATGGGTATTTAATCACTTTTCAAAAATATATGTGATTACAAAAAGTGAAGCCTCTGAGACCTACAGCTTTCTTTCCATGCCCTTAGTTACCTGACAGTTTACATTAGACATGACCAGGAGCTGATCTGGCCGGGCTTGGGCTGTCTGTACATCTTACCTGATGACAGGGAACATGAAGGAGCTAGCAAGGGACTGTGGAGAAAT
This sequence comes from Phyllomedusa bahiana, assembly GCA_025379985.1. Taxonomy (NCBI): domain Eukaryota; kingdom Metazoa; phylum Chordata; class Amphibia; order Anura; family Hylidae; genus Phyllomedusa; species Phyllomedusa bahiana. The sequence goes on from JAODAL010055630.1 coordinate 11,319, forward strand.
ATCCTGAGAATCCACTGGTTCTAATGTAATTATTTGTGTAAACATTGTAGACGCTCCCTGGCACTGCTTGTCTCTGCTCAGACCAACTTCCTCTCCCCTGTGACTCAGCATGCTGAGTCAATTTTGTCTCCTGATCAGATAACAGGTAAGGAACTGACTTCTTGGCAAAACCCCTTTGGCAATGTTCACACGGCTTATTGGCGACGTAATTGCGGGGACGGATTTCGCCCGCAATTACGCCGGCAGCCGTGCAGCGGGGACGGGACGTGGGGCCGGCAGCTCGCCGGCCCCATAGACACTCATTATTCACAGCGCGTACACGCCGTAAATAATGTGCATGTCACTTTCTCCCCCCTCGGCGTATTCACCGAGCGGGAAGAGGAGACGGAATCCATAGTTCTCTATGAGAACTGTGGATTACCGTAATGACTGGGACGGATTCCAGCCGTACTGCAGCGCAAATCCGGCGTGCAGTAAGGCCGTGTCACACGGCTTTATTCCCGATGGATTTGTGCGCCGTATTGAGCTCACAAATCCGCCGTGAATAAGGGGCGGACGGGGCGGGCCGAAGCGCGGCGGGGGCGCCGCTCCCCGGCCCCATAGAGACTGTCATTATCTACGGCGCGACCCGCGCCGTAAATAATGTGCATGTCACTTTCTCCCCCCGCGGCGGATTCGCCGAGCGGGGAGGAGCGACGATTCCACTGTTCTCAATGAGAGCAGTGGATTACCGTAATTGCTGCCGCGGATTGGCACCGTACTGAGCGCAAATCCGTGCGCGCAGTACGGCGCCAATACGCGCAGAATAAGCCGTGTGAACGAGGCTTAAGGCAGGAATCAGTCTCAGAATAAGCCGTGTGAACGGCCCCTTTAAGTATTATGCAAACAAACCATTGGCATATTGTGCATGTCTTTCAATCTAACACATTCAGCAAATGTTTTCTTAAGGTAAATTTTTAACTCTTGTGAGCACATTACCTGTTCTGAAATGACTTCCCAGCAATGTTGTCCCGGTATGTGTCAAATAAAACATGATACTGATCTCGACTCCACTCCAAAACCACCTAAAATAAATAAATTGCTCTTGTGAGATACATATCTTTACTTTGGCACCACAAGTAATTAAAGAGACTGTCTATTGTTTCCAATACATGGTGGAACCACTGCTGTGTTTTTTTTTTCTTTTTTTTAAAAAAAACACAGGTTACTGGTTGAGGAAGGGTTAAAATAGGAGGGGAAAAAAAAAAGTTACCGCATCTTTGAAATCCACCCTTTTCCAGCACTGCCTCTGCTCCCAGTGATCCCTGTGATGACATGCAGCCATGTGCCAGTCATACAGAAATACAAACACAATCCAATATCGGCAGCACTTTACTAACACTAAAAACTATCAAAAAGCACGTAGGAATTTTTGGAAAAGCATTTCTGCTACTTAGAATACATGAAAAAACTTTGGAGGTTCTTTGTTCACATTTTTTATCAAAACTGCTGAAGCTCACCTGCCAAACAAGCAAGGCGACCTCAATCCATGTGGAAACCTACTCTACCGTTACCTCTGGTAGTGCATATTCAGACCTCCACATTTCAGGAAGAGAAGGTTCCAGCTACAAGGTACTCTGCATTGATTTACACAGGCTTTTAAATCAATGCAGATTACCTTGTAGCTGGAATCTTCTCTCCCTGAAATGTGGAGATCTGAACAGCGCCACTAAGAGGTACATAAAGTAGGTTCCTACCTGTATTGAGTCCCCTTGCTGATTGGCAGGTGGGCTTAAGCAGTTTTTGATCAAAAATTTGGAACCAAGAACCTCAAAAGTTTTTATGTATTCAAGTAGCATAAAATGCTTATCCCAAAAATTCCTATTCCTTTTGACAGTTTATTAGTGTTAGTAGTGCGCAGCTGATATTGTATTATAAACTAGTCATATAGAGATAGTCTGCCGAGCAACTGTAAATGGCTGCAGGGTCAAGTAAACGCATAATTGCAAACTCTCCCAGAATACCTTTCTCTAAGGCTAGGTGCACACAGCATAGGACAAACTACGTCGGAAAGCCAACAGCACTTTGTCCTATGCAGGACAGCAGGACTCCGGCGATATATGCAACTGCATATTCCGCCAGATTTTTAACATGTTGGTTAAAAACTTGTGCTGTATAGACTACAACACGGGTTTTTGCATTGCGGCCTATGCAGCACAGTGTACCTTCGGATTCTCTGCAGTTTCAAAATACTGAAACCACTGAAAATCAGACAGTATTTCTGTACTGTGTAGACATAGCCTAAATCGACAGGAACTATGAAATTCTGGACCAAAAGAGCATAAAAACTACAAAGAATTTTTGATCACCTCATCTTCCAGAAAACATGTCATATAAAAGGATCAAAAAGTTGCTCAAGCTCTAAATTGGTACCAAGAAAAATTAGACCTTACCCAGCAAAAAACTAACCATTGCACGGTTCTAACAGAGAAAAAGTTAAAAAGTTATTGGTATCAGAAAATGGTAACGTAAAGCAATTTTTTAAATATAAATAATTTTGGTAATCCTAACGCACCTAAAACAGGTAAGGTTTATTCTGATTTCATGTTCGTGAGAAAAACATGCACATGTGTCTTTTTATATAGTGCATGTAAACTTCTGGTTTCAACCGTAAATAAATTTAGAATTGCCGTAATCATATCAATCCGCAAACTACAAATGTCATTTATAGCGAACACTGAACTCCATTAAAGCAAAACCCCCATAAAAATGCTGCAACTGAGTTTTATTTTGTCTTTTCAGACCACCGAGATATTCTTTCACTAGATTAGGTAGCTAAATGTATAATTTACCTAAGCATCTTTGCACATGTTTGAATTCAAATACACTACTGAGATATTTCCTTTAAGACATTTAAAATAATTTACCTAAAGGGGTGCTCCCATCACAATCATTGATGGTAAAAAGTCAGGAAATGCCATAAAAGAGTGATAGATGCAGGTCCCACTGGGACCCGCACCTATCTCGGGAACCGGTCCTGAAAGTTTTGGCTGAGAATGGAGAGCCGGTCACGCATGCGCACTCCTCGTTATTCTGTTCTATGAGAGTTTCAAGTACATCTGTACAAGGCGCTCACCTGTATTCGAAATGCCCATAGAACAAAAAAAAAAAAATAAAAAAAATGAGGGGGGGAGAGTCGTAGCGCAAGTAGCAAACTGACTCTCCATTCCTGAGCCCAAGAGTTTCGGAAACCCATTCCCGAGATAAGTGCGGGTAACAGAGATGTGACCTGCTCCTATCACACTTTGATGAAATATCCTATCCTGGGGCCATCAAAGTGCATGGTAGGAACACCCCTTCATAAAGGTGCAATTGCAGATTTGGTACTGTGATATTTGAACCCTCTTTGGCAGAGTTGATTATCTTGAGTCAAAATCTCCCATTCAGCATCAGCGTGAATTAAAGGGTTGTCTCACTACAATCCATTCATCTACCAACCACAGTCCCTATATTTCGTTGTATCATTTATGAATTCCGGGGGCATGTTAACTGTCTTCTACTACTGCGTAGAACCAGGTCTGTAGCTATAGAAACCATGCAGGCAGATTATCATGAAAGTAAACAGTCTGAAGCTATAACTACCCGAGAGCTATGCAACCCATAACAAGAGGAGTATATCTAGGAATAGGTAAGAGACCCCCAGGGCTGTGAGTCGAGTCGGTGCCTATATTTGCAGGAGTCCGTGAGTCATCCATAAAATTGGACCAACTCCCACTCCCAAATATATATAATAAGTTGGTCCGGTAGTCTAATGCCAAGTGCAAAGAGCAATTTTATATACTGTCATCTTACTTATCTTATACATAATGTTGACTATGCAAGTATTTAGCATCTGCTTAGTTCTGCAGAATCTTGTCATGTAAATGCATTGTAACTGTTTTGCCTCCCAAAATCTAAATGTTAATTTTTATTATTTTGTTAGTATTTGGAATCCCTTTCAATAACTGTCTGAATCCTTCTGGGCTCTGAATCAGAATTCAAGGCATATCTTGACCAAAATCTGATCCCAGGTCTCTTCTACACATTCCCATTGTTGGTGCAGACTGGCTTGGATACAAATACACTTTTTCTTCAACTCTTCCCACACGTTTCAAAAGATTTTTGCTCTTTTTGCTTGTCAGTGAGTTCTACCTAAATCACTTGATTATTGTATCATAAAGTGATAAAAGCCAGATGTAAACCATTTTTTACTACAGTAAAGTTTATCACTTAAACATGCCCATGTATGAGGAGTCCGGATCGGAGTGTTTGGGAGATTGAGAGTCGAGTCGGGGCTTTGGCATCCGACTCCACACCCTGGGTAGGACACAGTTTTTTTAATGGACTTAAATGCAAAAGTGACTGTTTTTGCAAGATCTTTTAACATAAAAAGCAATCTTTGTAGCGAGACAACCCCTTTAAAGATTACCAATAACAGAGTCAAAAACAACATCTGGCCAATAACAGTCAAATACACCAGCAACTAAACTTAATGAAACGGTTTGTGGCTCAGTTCACATATGCATTGTGAGACTGCTACACCTTACACTTCCCAGTGGCACCGGACCACAGTGAATAATAATGTCCCCAGGTTGCGGTTGTTGGTCTTTTTCACTAAATAATAAAAAAAAAAACCACTACATGCTGCACTTATGTTTCTGTCAAATCTAACAGAAACTTCAATGAATGCTCTCAATAGTCTCCAACAGCAGTGTGAACATAGCCTAACAGCCATAGGGCCTGATTCACATCTGCTGCAGAGGTTCTGTTAGAAGACGATTCTGTCAAATCTGACAAAACACAGCTCAGTATGCACCGCTATTTTTTTCTATTAAAATTATGGAAATCAACCTACTGGTCAAGCAGCCGGACTGAGCACTTGTGCACACCGGCCCGAATGCCCGGCGGGCCGTGTGACTCATGGCCGCCTGCAACACTTTTAATCAGCCTGGCTGCTGCTCCTTCCTTACGTCTTGGTGAGCAAGCGATCGTCTGTGATGGCCCGCAACTGCCGTGATATCCAGGGCTGGCAGCAAGAAAATGAGAGGCGCTGCGAGCCACGGCTGCCTCTCGGGGGCCGCTCCACGCCTTCGGTTTTCATACCTGCAGCATCAGGGTCGGACTGTCCGGATTCCTGATGCTTCGCCAGCGCAGGCTTCCGCAGCGGCTTTCTCCTCTCAGTGTGGCGGAAGCAGGAGGAGGAGGCAGCACAGCTCAGGGGGCGGGGCCAGGCAGCTCCGTCCATAGTGCAGAAGAGCACACACTGCCCTGCAGATACCGAAGGAAATTAACTTTCCTGCCTATACAATAAGATGCCTGAACCTGGCAGAGGACTGATCAATCAATAGAAAGGCGTTAAATTTATTATTGGGACTTCAACAACTAGCCCCCCTCCCCCCAGGCCTCAGCACCAAGCCCCTCCCCTCCTCCCCCCAGGCACACACCTAGCCCCTTCCCCCAGGTCTCAGCAACTAGCCCCCACCCTCCCCCCCGGCCTCAGCCACCTTAGCCCCGCCCCTCCCCCCAGGCCACAGCACCAAGCCCCCCCCCTCACCCAGGCCTCAGCACCAACCCCCCCCCCCCCTCCCCCAGGCCATCAGCACCAGCCCCCCGCCCCCCCCCCCTCCCCCCCAGGCCCACACCAAGCCCCCTAGCCCCCCCCTCCCCCCAGGCCTCAGCACCAAGCCCCACCCATCCCCCCAGGCCTCAGCAACTAGCCCCCGCCACCCCCCAGGGCTCAGCAGCGACCCCCCAGACCTTAGCACCTAGCTCCTCCCCCCAGGCCTCAGCACCTAGCCCCCCCCCTCCCCCCAGGCCTCAGCACCTAGCCCCTCCCCCATCCTCAGCACCTACCCCTCCCCCCAGGCCTCAGCCCTGGGCTGCCCCCCCCTCCCCCGGGCTCATCACCTAGCCCCCCCCTCCCCCCAGGCCTCAGCACCTAGCCCCCTCCCCCCAGGCCTCAGCACCTACCCCCCCCGCCCTCCCCTCATGCCTCAGCAACTAGCCTCCCTCCCCCTAGGCCTCAGCAACTAGCCCCCCCACCCTCCCCCCAGCCTCAGCATCTAGCCACCACCCCCCCCTCCCCCAGGCCCTCACAGCTAACCACCCCCCAGGCCTCAGCACTACCCCTCACCCCCCTCCCCAAGGCTCAGCAGTCTAGCCCCTCACCCCCCTCCCCCCAGGCCCTCAACACCTACCCCCCACCTCCCCTCAGGCCACAGCAACTAGCCCCTCACTACCGCACCCCCCTCCCCAGGCTCCAGCAGCTAGCCCTCATCCCCCTCCCCAGGCCTCAGCAACTAGCCCCTCACCCCCCTCCCCCCAGGCCCAGCCTCAGCACTAGCCCTCACCCCGCTCCCCAGGCCTCAGCAGCTAGCCCCACACCCCCCACCCAGGCCTCAGCACCTAGCCCCTCCCCCCAGGCCTCAGCACCTAGCCCCTCCCCCCAGGCCTCAGCAGCTAGCCCCTCACCCCCCACCCCAGGCCACAGCAGCTAGCCCCCTCCTCCCCCAGAGCCTTCAGCAACTAGCCTCCCCCGAGGCCTCAGCAAACTGCCCCCCCCCTCCCCCCATGCCTCAGTAACAACTAGCCCCTCACCCCCTCCCCACCAGGCCTAGCAGCTACCCCCCAGCCCTCAGCAACTACCCCTCACCCCCCTCCCCAGGCCTCAGCAGCTACCCCCTCTCCCCAGGCCTCAGCAGCTAGCCCCTCACCCCCCAGGCCTCAGCAGCTAGCCCCTCACCCCCCTCCCCAGGCCTCAGCAGCTAGCCCCTCACCTCCCTCCCCAGGCCTCAGCAGCTAGCCCCTCACCTCCCTCCCCAGGCCTCAGCAGCTAGCTCACCCCCCCGCCCCTCCCCAAGGCCTCAGCAGCTACCCCTGACCCCCCTCACCCCGAGGCCATAGCAACTTGCCCCTCACCCCCCTCCCCAGTGCCTCAGCAGCTAGCCCCCACCCCCCTCCCCAGGCCTCAGCAGCTAACCACCCCCTCACCCCACTCCCCAGGCCTCAGCAACTACCCCTACCCCCCTCCCCATGCCTCAGCAGCTTACCCCCTCAGAGCCTCAGCAACTACCCCCATCACCCCCCCCCCCAGCCTCAGCACTAGCCCCTACACACCCCCTCCCCCAGCCTCAGCAGCTAACCCCCACACCCCCTCCCCCCAGGCCTAGCAAGCTACCCCCCAGGCCTCCAGCAACTAGCCCCTCCCCCCACTCCCCAGGCCTCAGCAAGCCTAGCCCTCACTCCCCCTCCCCAGGCCTCAGCCAGCTAGCCCCCACCCTCCCTCCCCAGGCGCTCAGCAGCTCCCCTCACCCCCACCTCTCCAGCCTCAGCAGCTAGCCCTCTGGTCAGCTAGCCCCTCACCAAGTCAGCAGCTACCCCCTCACCACCCCCTCACCCAGCCTCAGCAGCTAGCCCGCACCCCCCCTCCCCCAGGCCCTCAACACTAGCCCCTTACCCCCCTCCCCAGGCCCTCATCACAGCTACCCCTTCACCCCCCTCTTCCAGGGCCTAAGCACTTAGCCCCTCTGGTCAGCTAGCCCCTCACCTCAGCAGCTAGCCCCTCACACCCCCAATGTCCCCAGCCTCAGCAGCTAGCCCCTCACCCCCCTCTCCAGCCTCAGCGCTAGCCCCTCTGGTCCATCTAGCACCCCACCTCAGCAGCTAGCCCCTCTGGTCAGCTAGCCTTCGTCACCTCCCCCCAATCCTCAGCCGCTAGACCCTCCTGGTCAGCTATCCCTCATCACCGTCCCTCCCCAGGCCTCAGCAGCCAGCCCACTTTGTCAGCTAGCCCCTCACCTCCCCCAGGCCTTACCAGATACCCCCACTGGGTGATCTAGCTATCCAGACTGGTGGGAATGCCAAGTTGTTAGGTGATGTGCCAACCTTATAGGGGCCTATTTCTCACCTGTTTTATGTAACTACCTAACCCTACTACCTAATTGGCCGCCTATATATCTTACCTTCCTGCCTAATTACCTAGCCTACCCAAAAGGGGACCTACCTACTTACTTAATTTAGGACGTACCTAAGACCTGGTTTATGAACGGTTAAACCTACCTAATATATTAAGGAAACAAAAACAAATAGGACTGTGTACCGAAGAGAGCCCCAAGCTGTCCTGTGGAACTTTTAAAAGATTGTTCACATGGAGTTTACACTCCGTGTTACCGAGCACTTTAAGGATCCACTTTGGGTCCACTCTGTTCGGTTCCCCCAGTTGGATCTAACAATTTAGCATTGGGAGATTAATCACTGTTGTCTATGCCGAACACGGAGCGCGTTCACATGAGGGATCACCACTGCGTGTTTCAAAAGCGCAACTCGGCTCCGTCTTGAAAAGAATTGCATATTGCAGATCCCTCATGTGACCGCCGCTGCGTCTTTCTAATAGCGAGCAGTGATAATCTCACTGCATTTGTTTTAAGATCATATTGGGGACCAGCCAGCGACCCCAAGACTGATCCTAAAAGCACGTGTAACACGGAGTGTAAAACTCCCAAGTGAACAATCCCTACCGTTAGGGAACCACAAGGTCATTAAATAACCATTTGGGAGCTTTGTATGGTAGTCTGTACACAGGTGGACGGAGTAAAGAGCTGCCCTGGAAGAAGTGAAGTCTAAGATGTGTGGTGAGGTAAATTCTGCAGAGTTATGGCTGGAGAAGGCGTCATGGCAGTCTGGACCGGATGGAGAAGAAAAAGGGAAAGAAAGCGACTCTCAACAGATAAGCCGTCTCCTGTAAGCCCCTGATTGTCAGGGTTATTTTTGCTTTTGTTGATCAGGCGTATTTTTTTTTTTTCATTGTCATGTGATGGTGACACTGGTAGATTTGACACTACCTACGGTAATTGTAATTATATCAACGCTTGTATATTGAGGCCAGCTACACTTGTCCCTAATTGTAAAAACGACTGTATCCCTTTCCCAATCCTGTTATATCACTGCGCCATTTTAACTTTCTTTGCTGAGTGTAAGTGGTGTTATTTTTGCGAATGGCGACTTGGCGGAATGTAAATGAGGGCTGGTTGGGCATTTTGTGCCAGGGCTGTTTTTTGGTCCCAGTCCGGCCCTGTGGTCAAGTCACCTGAGTGTCACACCACTACTCAGTAATACAAAAGGTAATTAAAAACTATTTACAAAAAATCTGACATTTCAGGTTTTTTTGCTCAGTAATGAAAAGTGAAAGAGTCGGGGAATTTAATTTATCTTTTTTAAGTGTGACGGTCCTCGTGACTGCGCTTCCTGTCTGTTTCATAGTCTTGTTCAGCCTTGTGATACCCCGTGCTCATGTATAACTGTCTAACTGCCAAAATCTTTTAGGCTAGACTTTGACAAAACATAATAAGGCAGATTTATCAATGCTGTCTAACTCTCAGTGTAAAGTTAGAAGAGAAGTCTAACTAGCGCCACATTATCAGTGTTAGAACTTCTATCTAAACTTTACACCATTTATAAGTCAGCTTACTTTATGCCACAATGTTGGCGCTTTTTTGACGCACACTAAGCCACATCATCACTAAATGCTGTGTAAACACCAGTCATTTTGGCACAAATTGTGCAAGAATTCTGGCGCAACCGCACTGATAAATGTGCCCTAATGTGCGTCAGGAGTACTGCTCAACATAAGTCCGATAGAAGCCTCCAACATGTACCACTCTAGAAAAACCTATACCATGCAGTAAATATTTTACTGGGGGAGGACTAGACAAACATGGCCGACTACAATTTTCTATAAATAAAAAGATAACCCATATTCCAATCCAGTAAATGCCAAAAAGACACAATTTTGACCTTTGTAAGGTGTATGGAGCCCTAAGGATTTTTTTGACATGTACACTGGAAGCTTTACAAGCGCCTATAGCAAACATAGGGTTTAAACCTAATTTGGGTTTTAGGGCTGTAACATCAAGCACTGAAGGGCAAGAAAAGTCTGAAGATGTTAACCCCTCCAGGACCACATGACGTCTTTTGTCAGCAGGGCATCAGTTCCCTTCCCTTGATAAAGCAGGGGCTCAGGTATCTGATGACAGCCAGGACCCTGTTCTAATTGTGAAGAGTGGACATAGCTCCAAGCAGTTTCACTCCTTAGAGGTTAGTGAATAGTGACGGTTACATGCAAGTCATTTTAGATGGGCGAGGTTCCCTCTCTCACCCCATTGGTACCCCATGCAATGTGTTCCCAGAGAGCCAATAGTTTTACATGGTATCCAAGGACCTAATGAAAGCTTCCAGGTCTGCCTTATGTGTATGCTTTTTAGGCCCTGTCAGAGGTTGGGTCCAGTAGGATGCCTGGCAGTTTTATACTGGCAGTTTTAACGCATTACATTACAAGTAATGCGGTGTATTATATCAGCAAGCAAATAATTGTATGTTTAAAGGGGTTGTCTCATCACAAAGTTTCATAGGGTGCATGAATGTAAGCTGTCTGTAATTAGCATATGAGCTCAGTGTATTCAGACATCTCTGATATATAAGTCTAGATTAAAGAAATTAATCTTCTCTGAGGTCCCTGGAGAAGCCTGCTGAGCTAATAAAACAGTAAGTAGATTAGTCTTTGCCTGAAAGATCAATTAACACACAAGCTTTCGATACTGTGCTGTGACCTGTGTGATACAAATCACTCCCTGCTATCAAAACAAACATCAGGGATAAGTAGTACACAGTGTCGGTCACTTGTGGGGAACCAAGAAGATCACAGAAGGTAGATAAAATCACTTTCAGCTCTTAACCAAAAAAGACGAACGACGCAATATTTTTGGAAAACGTCTTCATTTAGTGTTCCCTACATTTTGAAAGCTATTCTTTGTAGCGAGACAACCCCTTTAAGTCTTCTAGTCTAAGAAAGACAAATTTAAAAAAAAAAAACATTTTTCCCTAATGCAAACATTTTTATTTAAAGTTTTTTTTGTTATGCAAGAGTAAAAAAAAACAAACAAAAAAAAACTATATAATTATGGTATTTCCACAATCACACTGACCCACATAATAAAGTTAACACAATATGTCCACCATATGGTTAATAGGATGACTTTGACAATGCAAAAAAAAAAACTATAGTGGAATTACTGTTTTTTTTTTCCAGGCATCCTGAAAGTCAATCAATAAGTTATATGTACCCCAAAAGGGTGCCATTAAAAAAAATAAAATAAAACTCATCTAAAAAAAAACAAGCTCTCAAATGGCTATGTCGACAGGAAACAAAAAAGTAAGGATTGGTCTACACAGCATAGGACAAAAAAATCGTTGGAAACCAAATCCTAAGGCTATGTCGACACAGCACAGGGAATAGCGCGGATTTTTGGCGGTTTCCGTATTCTGAATCCGCCGAAAATGAGACGGTAGCCTGTGCTGCATAGCAATAAAAAAATCTGTGCTGTAGTCTAAACAGCACAGATTTTTTTTACTGAAGATTTCCTACAACGAAAACCGACTAGCGGAATATGGACTGTTTATATTCCCCCGGCCCGATTCGGTTTCCCCGGAGTCACAATATACTGTGCCGTCAGGAATCTGAAATCAGACTGCAGGTTTTTGCACAAAAAACGGTGGTGTGGCGCAGTTAAAATACCGTCGGGTTTCGGACAGTATTTCAACTTTGCTGTGTGGACCCAGCTTAAAAACCTCTTTGAAACAGAGTATTTTGTCAGTTTTTTATCCAAATCAGCTAGGTTTCTGACCAGTTTTTTGGGTGATTTCTAGTTTTCTGAGGAGGTTTTCGGGCGTTTTTTCAGGCACTGTTTTTTAAATGTATTTTAAATGTTTAAGCACTTGAGCGGTTTTTCAGCAGAACCCTGCCAAAAACCCGCCTGTTTTCTGCCGGAATCAACCTGAATTTACAAAATTTTTTAAAAACCGGCAGTAAAAAAAAACGACGTGTATACTACAGGTAATTTTTTTTTATTGCAGTTATGGGGTTTTTTTTGTTTGGGTTTTCAAAAGTTTTTTTAAATACTAAAACCACCGAAAATACTACGGAAAACCTGTGCTGTGTAGACATAGCCTAACAGCTGCTGTAATGTGCTAATGATCAAAAAGGAGAAAAAAAATGTGCTTGGTCCTTAAAGGGTTAAAAAAAATCTTCCCATTTTTGGTAGTTCTCCTTTAAATACTGACAAACCACGAGGTTGTGTAAAACTGAAATCAAACAGATCATATCTCTATTTCAAACGGACAATGTAAAGAAAGCTGCTATTTCATAAACTGGAGATGAAGGTTTTTTTTTTACAGAATCCCAAAACAAACAATTTTTGCAGATGTTCTATTTCAAAACACAGTTTTCTGTTATAAGTATTGCTCACTATGGGCATGAGCTACTGAAAACCAAAACATGGAAGTTGCTGGAAGGCTTCCAGACACAGGCTGGCTCGCAGTTAACCCCAATAACCCACTATTTCGTATCATATTCTCTGTGGTCCAGGAAGTGAAGAGTTGATTTGTGGGGTTCTCACACAGGCACTGTCTGCAAGCGACATTCAGGGGCTGGGGAGACAC
>JAODAL010055631.1:0-23826 GCA_025379985.1 Phyllomedusa bahiana
AAAACACTATGGGCACAAAATAAAAACCTACAAAATTTGAATGTGATAGATTTCAAGTGTTTATGGGGCAGAAATACACACCCTGGATTTGACTCATAATACCCCACAAACAGAGGATAATTGAACTCTTGGGCATAGATTGCAATATCCCAAAATGAAAAACGCTGGTTCAGGAACAGGTATGTATATAACACACACTTGTGAAGGTTTTTCACTCCAGTTTCTCAAAAATCGGAAATATTTTGCACATGTACTGCTTCTACAGCCAAATGCTTCCACATAAGTGAGAAGTGGCAGAATTTAAGATGGCGTCCATATTTATAGAGCTGTGATGTCACAGAACCTGGCTGGCTGCCGATTGGCTTCATGTCTGTACATTTCATTGAGGGTGTTCCTTTCTTCCTCCCATAGTTCTCTTCCCCATGTAACACCATGTACTGCCGGCCATTTTAGCTTTGTTACCGTGAATCGCCATGAACTTCGGCTTCCTTCAAAATCAAATTTTCCCTGAAATTCTAAATGAATTCCACTTCATTAGAATCGATCTGCTCATTCCTAATTAGTAGTCATCCTTGCTGGAAACATTATAAAGATAATGCAGTTAGCCTTAGTATCCCAACAGTTAAAAAGTAACTTATGATTCAAACAACTTGTTTCAGTAATTGCATAATGAGTTCCTTAAGAGTTTGTCATTTAATCCTGTTACCACTCATGCTAGGTAGTTAAATTTGCTCTAAAATTTGGAATTTTAAGTGAAAAATTGTAATGCATTGCTTGCTGAATATAAAATCGTATTACTGAGTACTTTTTTGGAGCAGATTGTTGATTTATGATGAGAAATTAAACTTTTATCTGTTGGGAACTTTTTGAAATTACAAAAGAAGAGTCACAAATATAGTAACTTTTTATTAAATAGCTCTTTGTTGTTAAGGGATAAAAGACTTTGTCTACTTTTTATACATGGGTACTTTGAAGTCCATGAAAAAGGAAAAAAATACCTTTTTTCTCTGACTCCTTATGATTACACTGACAAGCAAAAGGGTGACAGTGTTTTGAACTTTTGATTTTCAGGATCCATATCTCACCATCCACTACAGCTTTGAGACTACCATCATTTTATAGACAATCTTCTTGGCTATCTCATACATAAATTTGACTTGCAACTATGTATCATATACTTAGTTATGCTAAGTATATGATACTTAGTTTAACTGCATTGCTTCAATTTTGCTTTAGTTTAAGCTTTATTATTTCGTTAGTATATTGTAAATCCACCTTTGTTCTTCAGCACTGCAGGAATCCCTCCTGGCGTGATATTGTTCATATCTGAGCAAGTTTCAACTGAATCTGATCCCAGATCTCTCCTACACGTTCCCAATGTTGGTGCATACTGGTCGACTCACTTGGGTATGAATATAACTTTTTCTTCAACTCTACCCAAAAGTGTTTGATTGAGTTAAGATCTGGAGACTGTGGGGGCAAACCCAGCAACTCTACTTCATAGTCATTAAACCATTTCTTCGCCAATCTCAATGTATGCTTCAGTTCGTTGTCCTGCTGGAACACTATGTCGTCCTTTTTTTATACAAATGTAACTTACCTTTTAGGATGCTCACACATAGCTCGGCACTGAGACAACCATCAATCTTGGTCAATGATCTAACACTTTTGGCTGTGAAAAAAGTTAAAAAAAGCTTCCCCCACCTAATTAAAATTTATTTAAATTTATTGATCCATTAGCCCCCTTTTCCCTCCATTCTTCCAGACCCATTTTCACCAATCAGAGCCCGGCTATTACTTTCGTTCATCTTTCTAGTATTTTTTTAAATTTTACTGTCTTTTTGATTTTTTAAAAAATGGAGTTCTTTTTTGATATTTAAAGGGGGGCTTTTTTAAAATTTCGGCCACTATTCCAGACTTGTACAATACGTGTTGCATGTTGTTTTAATGGACATTTTTGCCCCTTTTAAAGAAGCATATGAGCAATATCCACTGCAGTGTTTTTCTCACCAGAACTGATAGACCTTGTGGTGAGCCAAATTGTTTACTCTGATATTTTGCCTGGACCTCCACCTTTGGCTTTGGAATGGATGGACCTACTTCATTTCGTATTTTTACATCTGTCATGTAGTTTGGAAATTTTCTTGACTGACAGACTGCTATTGATGAGCTGGATGATTCTGTTTCTCTTTTCTTGGAAAATTTAAACCAGTGACCTTTTGCTTGGGAATCAACCTATTAGCACACTGAGCTATTAGGGAATATGAGAACAGGTTATAATTTGTAGTATACCAGAAGAAAAAGATTGTTCCACCACCAGGAGGACACCCGTAACAATGCAGTTACGTGACAAGAATCTTTATAACTAAGCATATGCTAAATGATTGCACGTCAAATTGCTATATGAGATAGCCAAGATGATTGTCTATAAATGATGGTAGTCTCACATTCAAAGGTGTGAAGATGGTGATATATGGAGCCTGAAAAGTTCAAATCTTTGCTAGCTTTTTGATTGGCAGTGTTTGTAGGTTTTTTTATGTCAAGTATATACTCGAATATAAGCCGAGTTTTTCAGTACAATTGAGGTGCTGAATAAGACCGCGTCGGCTGATACTCGAGTCACTGTCGGCGCGCGGGTGCTGCGCTGGCCCGTGCGCCAACAGGGACGCTTCAGTTATATGCGGCTCCTCAGGGAGCACATATAACTGAATCCCGAGTCAGCTGACAGCGTTCTGGTGCTGCGGTGGCCCGTGCGCTGTCAACTATCTCTTCCCCTGCATGCGACTCCTCCGGAGCACATGCAGGAGAAGAGATACCACTGCGGGGCAGAGAGCGAGCGCTCCCTGCTCCGCAGTGGACTCCGGGCGGCTGCAAACTCGCGGCTGTCCGGAGTTGCCGGCACAGGCAGCGTGTGTCATCACGCTGCGTGCGCGGCCTGATGACATCACCCGCCTGTGCCGAGAAGACCGAGGAGCGCGCCCGGGAGCCGGAGCAGCGGGGATCGAGGTAAGTGGTTGTTTTTTGTTTTAAAACGATGCCTACACCTGCCTAGTACTGCCTACACCTGCCCTATACCTGCCTAGTATTGCCTATACCTGCTCTATACCTGCCTAGTACTGCCTATACCTGCCCTATACCTGCCTAGTACTGCCCTATACCTGCCGAGTACTGCCTATACCTGCCCTCTACCTGCCTAGTACTGCCTATACCTGCCTATACCTGCCTAGTACTGCCTATACCTGCCCTATACCTGCCTAGTACTATCTATACCTGCCTAGGGGACCTATACCTGCCTATTGCCTGTCTAAGGGGACCTATGCCAGCCTATACCCTGCATATACCTGCCTATAGCCTGCCTAGGTGACCTACACTCACCAGCCACTTTATTAGGTACACCTGTCCAACTGCTCGTTAACACTTAATTTCTAATCAGCCAATCACATGGCGGCAACTCAGTGCATTTAGGCATGTAGACATGGTCAAGACAATCTCCTGCAGTTCAAACCGAGCATCAGTATGGGGAAGAAAGGTGATTTGAGTGCCTTTGAACGTGTCATGGTTGTTGGTGCCAGAAGGGCTGGTCTGAGTATTTCAGAAACTGCTGATCTCCTGGGATTTTCACGCACAACCATCTCTAGGGTTTACAGAGAATGGTCCGAAAAAGAAAAAACATCCAGTGAGCGGCAGTCCTGTGGGCGGAAATGCCTTGTTGATGCCAGAGGTCAAAGGAGAATGGGCAGACTGGTTCGAGCTGATAGAAAGGCAACAGTGACTCAAATAGCCACCCGTTACAACCAAGGTAGGCAGAAGAGCATCTCTTGAATGCACACGTACGGCGAACTTTGAGGCAGATGGGCTACAGCAGCAGAAGACCACACTGGGTGCCACTCCTTTCAGCTAAGAACAGGAAACTGAGGCTCCAATTTGCCCAAGCTCATCGAAATTGGACAGTAGAAGATTGGGAAAAACGTTGCACTGGTCTGATGAGTCTCGATTTCTGCTGCGACATTCGGATGGTAGGGTCAGAATTTGGCGTCAACAACATGAAAGCATGGATCCATCCTGCCTTGTATCAACGGTTCAGGCTGGTGGTGGTGTTGTCATGGTGTGGGGAATATTTTCTTGGCACTCTTTGGGCCCCGTGGTACCAATTGAGCATCGTTGCAACACCTTGTGGAATCTATGCCACGAAGAATTGAGGCAGTTCTGAAGGCAAAAGGGGGTCCAACCCGTTACTAGCATGGTGTACCTAATAAAGTGGCCGGTGAGTGTATATCTGCCTATAGCCTGTCTAGGGGGACCTATGCCTGCCTATACCTGCCTATAGCCTGCCTAGGGGACCTATACCGGCCTTAGCCTGCCTAGGGGGACTATACTGCTATACCAGCCTATAACGACCTATACCTGCCTATACCTGCCTAGTACTACCTATACCTGCCTATGGGGGCAATTGCCTGCCTATAGCCTGCCTAGGGGGACATATAGCTGCCTATACCAGCCTATGGGATACATTAAACTGCCTATACATGCCTATAACCTGCCTATGGGGGACATTAAACTGCCTTTACCAGCCTATATCTGTCTATGGGGGACATTAAATTGCCTATGGGGGACATGAAACTGCCTATACCAGCCTATATCTGCCTATGTGGGACATTAAACTGCCTATACCTGCCTATGGGGGACATTAAATTGCCTATGTTATTTTATTGGTATCTATTGTTATTTTTAAAATTCACCATTAGCTGCTGCATTTTCCACCCTAGGCTTATACTCGAGTCAGTAAGCTTTCCCGGTTTTTGTGGCAAAAGTAGGTGCCTCGGCTTATACTCGGGTCGCCTTATACTCGAGTATATACGGTATTTACTTTTTAGGCAATGAAATGACTTTTCTAAGCAAACGATGTTCTGTTCTCTCTCACTTGTATGTCCTGTTTACATGATCCTCTCTCAATTTAACCATCTCCAGACTGGGTTGTTTGCCTGTTCTTAACCAGGCACTTTTATTTATTTTTTTATTGTTCAGGTTTAAAAGCCAAGCTTGGTCACTCAAACTTCTTTTTCACCTATTTTCTGTAATAACTAAGGCTTTAATTGAATGTACATTTTAATCCAGAATGTTTTTCTTATAATAGATTTTTATTAAAACGATTTTATCTATAAACATATAAAAACATGCACGCATAAGATGAACACAGGCACTACAATGTAAGTACAAGAGTCCAGTGTGTAAATGATCAATTCGTCGTGTAGGCCTTCAATACTTTGACTAATGGTAACAGGTCAACATGAAAAACGTAATAATACATGCCGCTGACTGAGAGGCGTAGCCAATCAGACTCTCTGCCCACCAGCGGACAATGAGTCTGAACATTGAATGACCTAAATGGTCCTGATACTCCAATAAGTATAACAGGGGGGGAAAAGAAGGAGAGGAAGGAGGGGAATAGGAAATCCACACCGCCGGACCCCGGAGGAAGGGACCCAAATGCTATGTGAAAAGCTACAAAATTGGAGGGACCCGCCCAACGGAAGCTTCAACGCCAAGGGCCCAATCCCCCCATATCCAAAACCCCCCAACATAGAGAAGACGTAGAATCGGGAGGGCCCCGGCATCGCCCCAAGGGGCCCCGAAATTCCCTGGGGGACGATACTGGGTCCACGGCCTCCAAGTGCGCATACTTTAAAAAACCCCCCTCCTCAGGGGTGGGGGATCATCTCCTCCATACAAAAGGGGATGATACCCCCCCCCCATTCACAATGGCGGAGAAAGGGATTGACACCACGATGGGGGGATCCCTCTTTGCTGCCTGTAAAAGATTCTATCAAGATTTTTTTATAGGGGGATTGCAAAAAGGGGGAAAAAAAAGGACCGCTTCTGGGCGGTCCAAATGAAACCTGCAACAGTCCAAAATACCCTGAAGGCCCTTTTTTCCAAAAGGGCGTAAAACCTGGCAACCCCCATATATGGACATAGACCCCACTTCCTGTTTTACACCCCCAGCAGGTATCGGGAATTGGGGTACCCTTTATGAAGAGAGTCGGCATTTATACCTCTGGAGAGTATCTTAAAGTTTGTTTCCTGCGTTTTCCCTTAAAGCTTTGTTTCACGTTTTGTTGGAGAAAAAAGCACTTTCCCCATTGCTCAAACGTAATAGTCCTCCTTAGCCCTTTTTTCCCCATCCCTTACAATAATGAGGAGATCTTGACAAGGGAGGAGATCACCACTGATAGATAAAGGAGATTAAGTGCCGGGGAACGTCGGGGGACACAAGTCTCTCAAACGGCGAAAGTCCCCGAAAAAGACCTTCTTTGCGATAACAGAGACATAGAAGTGCGTAACTGCAAATTTTCCCAAAGGGTACCTAGAAGAAGGGGGGAGATCCGGGGGTCAAATCAAAAGGGGGTTTCATACCCCCCTGCTTGTATCTGTACGCAAGAACGGGGCGAACTTGGGGAACTCCCCCAGGGGGGGAAAAACTTCCCCGAAGGGGAGGAAACAAATGGTTATCGAAATAGGGAACAGGGGCCCCTTTTTAAATTATGGGGGGTTCCCGGGGCCTTGGATTTGTATAATGGATAATGTATGGGCCGCACTGAAGGGACGGGGAGTTTGGGGTCTCGAATTAAAGGTTCGGGCCCCACGGAGAGAGAGAAATCGCCTGGGAAAACTGTCTGTGCAATATGCCCCCAGAGTTTATCCTGGGGGCTATGATCAGACCCAAAAACCTAGCATACCAGTGGTAGGTAATACACTTGCAATCGGATACCCACCCCGTGTTTTTGGGCCTAGACAATACACCCTTCGAGTCTGGGGCGAGGGCAGCGCCAAAGGGAAAACCAGAGAAATTCGATGAAGTTCACCAAAGGAGGGGGGGAGGGCGTTTTGGCACCTTTTGAAGCAGGTATGCATTTTCGGGGGTGGACATCTTAATAATGTTTGTTCTACCAAACCATGAAGTACCCTCCCCCCGCCCCTAGTATCGTGAAACATTAGCTAGAAAAGGGGAGAAAATTACACTCGTAAAGTTGACTAGGTCCTTGGGTATTTTAATCCCCAAATATGAGATCCCCTCTGGGCCCGGAGAAAAGAGAATTAGATTTAATTTTTGGACAGGGGGACCGTTGGGAAAAAATTTTCAGGGTTTCCCAGATTTCGAAAAATTTGATTTTGAAATTTGGCCCAGGGGCAAAAAAATTTATCCAGCTGGGACTAAAGAGGGGAGAGATAAAAAAGGGTCCGTCAAATAAATTAACAGATCGTCTGCAAAACCCGAGCATTTAGGTCCTGCCCTCCAATCGTTTTCCCCTATGTCTGGGTTGGATCGCCCCCGGAGCCAGTAGGTGCCCATGATAGAATAAAGAAAGGCGAAAGGGGGAAACCCCTGCCTAGTGCCATTGGTTTTCCAGGGTTCCGATAGGGGGGCGTTGATTTAATTTTTGCAGAAGGTTTTGATAGAGGCTAATATTTTTCTGGTGAAAAGGGGCCCCGAGTCCCACTGTTTGAGGTTTAAATCGGGGTCCCAGAACCTGTCAAACGCTTTTTCAGCGTCAAAGGCAGGATCTAAAGGGGCTCTCCATGTTTTTACATAGTGAAGACGCCCAAATTTTTCAACTTTTGCCCCGGGCTCACGACCCCGGGGTAAACCCCACCTGGTGGGAGGGGATCAGGGTGGGCAAAAGGGGATTGAGGCGATTCGAAAGAGCTTGGCGTAGTTTTAAAGGCACGTTGAGAAGGGAATCGGGCTGTAACTGTCATACCTGTGGCCCTTTCCCCGGGTATGGGCAACACTGTATATGGGCCGCGGAGCTCCCCCGGGGAAAGGCAAAGACGCAAAAAAAACAATTTTAAAAGGGGCATCCAAAAAAACCGGGGAAAGAGGGGGAAATAATCTGGAAAAAATTACCGAAAAAACCCTCGGGCCCGGGGCTTTTCCCGCTAGGGAGGTCCCAAGGGCTGACTCCAACTCCCCCATCGAGAAAGGCTCCCCCCAGTTCTGGTGACCTCAACAAAGGGCCCGGGAATGGGGAGGGGGAGCCCCCGACCGAGGAAAGGGAATGGGATAGGCCACCGAGAAATTTACGCAAAATAAAAAGACAAAAATCACATGCGATCTCCGGGTGGAATCACAAAATTCCCCGCGTTTTTTTAATACTGGTAAACAAAGGATTGCGCTGTCCTGTTCCTAGGCCCTCGCCAAGAGTCGCCCCACTTTGTTGCCTATTTAAAACCCTGCTACGACCCCTGTGCAAAGTCTGCCCCGGAGGCCTCAAACAATAGACGGACCTCCAGGCGGGCCAACAGTAAATCCTGCAGCACTTTAGTGGAGAGGGCTTGTTTGTGCAAGAGCTCGCAATCGAGCGGGCTTTTTTAATACGGCTACCATGCTTTATCAATATCCCACGGAGAACACATTTCAGTGCCTCCCTTTAAAGAAAGGAGAGGGGGAAACGCCGCTGGCCCCGCCTGAAAATAAACGCGCTTGAGCTCCGCAAGCAAGCAGAGCCCCGCAACGGGGGACTATTGGTCTCCGGGTCTGGTGAGCAGAAAAAAAAGGGGAAAGCAAAGAGACGAAGATCGGCGCATGGTCCGACCACAGCCGTTGCCTATGGGAAAAACCGTGGCCCCGGGAGAGCCCTTTGTGAAGCTCCCCATTAAGTATTTGGGGCTTTGGGGGAAAAAATAATCCTATCGGACGGATGCTGAAGCCCCCAACCTCTACTAACTGAAATTGGAGAAAGGGCTTTCTTAAATTTTTTTAAAAGCCCGAATTCTATGGAGGACGCCCAGACAAATTTCAAGGGTGGGGCGAGTGTAAGGTTAAAATCCCCCCAAAAAAATGAAGGGGCCCCCGCCGGGGGGTGTAGCTCATAAGGGCCCTTTTTAGGGAAAGCAACCCGCCCCTGGGTTGGACATAGACGTTGACTATCGTGAAAACAGCCCCTTAATGTTAAAAATTAAAATGAGGTTCTGGCCTCTGCATCAGAGATGCGTCTATAACCCGGGAGGCCGGGACTTTTAAAAAGGCGATGGGGCCCCCCCCTTAGTTGGGAAAAGGGGCAGTTAGCAAAATGCCCCGGGAGAAGTATCTTCCTTTATTAAAGGGGCATGGTTCATTTTAAAATGTTTCCCCCTGAAAGCACACGATTTGGGGTTTTTTGTCGGGAAAGTGTACAGGATTTGAGACGTTTCCAGGCATGTTAAAGCCTTGGCGTTGAAAGATACTAATACGATCTCCCATTTATCTTGGAGGTAACATTGTGTGCATTCCCACATTGGGGGGGGAGGGTAAGGGGGTTAAGGTAAGGAGTAAAAAACAGCAGGAGGGGGGGAAAAAATAGAAAACACAAGGGTAAACCAAAAAAAATCCCGCAAGAAATAACTACAAAAATCTTGAAAACAGGGAAAACCAGGGGCCCACATGTGACCAGAAACGTCCAAAAACCCCATTTGGGCGGTGGTAAGGCAGGCTGCCAAAAAGACGCTCCCAAGCAATACTGATCATGCTTATGGGGGAAACCAAAAAAATATTATAAATAGGGCAATAAAAAAATAGGTACAACCCTGCAAAATAACGGCAATGATCACAAAGTAAAGGGTGGAACCCTTTGGGGGGGGCAAAAAAACTCTCAGGAAAAGGAACCCCCGTCTCTCACCCTAGTCAACTGAACCCAGACGATAAAGAAATTTTGGAGGAAATTTAGATGGAGTCTTACCGGAGTGGGCGGGAATTTAGAGGGCGCCCTCTGGACAGAAGGGGCCCTTGGGATCCAGGGGGAGGAGGGGAAGGCCCCCCCCGGACCCCCCCCACCCCCGGCAGGGTCAAGGAGGGCCATCCGGCGTGAGACATCAGGAAGTGTAAGTCCCGCAAAAATGGGTAGATCCTCCGGGGTCCCCAAGGTGTAGGTGCTCGGGCCGGGGGGCAATAAGCGCAAAAGGGAACCCCCCTCTTTAAAAAGGGGTGGGCCTTCCTTTTTGGGGTTAAAAATGGGTTTTAGCTAGCTCGCTGTGCCAGGGTATGAGAGACAATCCCGGGGAAAATCTTTTAATTGATAATCTCGGTATGTCAAAGAACGGCGAGAATGAGTTTTCTGAAGGATTTGCTCTTTTAAAGGGCATAAAAAAAAAGGACCCGGCAGATTTCATCCTAGGGTGTTGAGTGTCCTTTCTGGAGGGGCGCAGGGCTCTATGGACTCGGTCCCTTCTATGTAGGTATTCGGGGGCGTATAGTGTTTTTAAGCTTGAGATACGTAGAGTATACTCAGGGAGGGGACCCATTCCGGGAAATCCCAAAACCGATATTTTCCTCCTCCCTCTGTTTTTTACATCATCCGGTGTTTTCCCGGGGCAAATAGTTGGATGAATTTGTGCAAACCCTCTTGCAGTGCCAGAGGAGAGGCGGAGGGGGTTCTGGCCGCTGTAAGGCGGACCCTGGTGGACACCGTAACGTTAGGCGGAATTGAGCAAATTTGTTCAAAAGCCTTTCTCCTGGGGGGGATATCCTGTGTGGGGGGGGTTCTGTGTAAGAATTGGGGTCCGCCAGATTTTTTCCGGCACCAGGGCCGGTGGTGACAATCAGCCCCTTCTCTTGACATAGAAACATATGCATCTCCTGAAAAAAGAAGTAGGGGCCCTGGGCCTTAGATCTAGGGGGAGAAAAGTGGTACCCGGGTACGATGTGGGTACGTGGCCAGGGGGGGGAAGACACGATGGCTGGGTTTATATGGCCCCTTGGTCCAACGCAGTGGGACAGCTGGAGCCGAGGGGCGTGCCCCCAAGGGCCCCTGAATGGCCCCCGGTGAAAAAACTTCTCCCCCGATGGCCAGTGGACCCCTTGGGGAGCAGCAGGCCGATCCTGGGGTTTGGTGCTGGGGGCCGAGTTGGGGCCAGAAGCCAGTCGGGACCCCAACCTGGGGGCCAAGGGGCAACTGATTTGCAGGGGCCCCTGTATTCGGGGGTCCACTCCTCATAGAAGATTGAGAGTCCAGAGCGGGGCATGGGGCTGAGGGGGCCCCTCACAGAGGATGGGTGACTCAGGAGACTGCAGGGTCATGTGGGTATGGGCCCCAGAGTCACTGCCATGCGGCAAAAATAATTCCCATGGCGAGGGTGTAGGGGGAGAGGAGCCGGGACTGGGCTTGGAGTCCTCCCCGAGTCCATCCCGCAATGCACAGGGCTCCCCTTGAAGCCTTATCCCCGTCGGGGCCGCGGCATCTGACGGTCCGTCTCCCGGTGCGTGGTGCGTCACCGGCCTGCGCCCCACTGACTCATTCTGAGCCGCAGCAAGCGCCGGAACTGGCAGGGTACCTGAGACATCGTGCGCTGGAGGTCCGCTCGGCAGAGTCCCGGGAGGAGAAGCCGCGGTGAGGACAGGCACCGGTCCCGTGCCCAGGTGTGCAGAGGAGCGGGCCGCATCTGAAGAGCGCAATCTCCGGCGGTGCGCAACAGCTGGAGCCGCCGGTAAGGAGCTGAAGAGCAGGGCATCCTTTTTCTTGCGGGCCGAGCGGGTAGAAGGCATCTCCTTGATGCCGGGTGCACTGTTGTGGATCACGGCTACTGGGTGGCCCGGGCGGCCATCTTGGGACCCGCACTCCCCCGGATCTTCAGGAGGAATAAGGGCTGCAAAACGCCCGAAATACTGGCCAATGACCCCCTGGGCAGTGTCAGCAGCTGCTGTAGAGCCAGATTTCACCTTTTTAGAGGATTTGCCCATTGTTGTAAGGCTGATGACCGTAGATTCCCTAGAGGGTGCAGAGGAGCTCAGGAGAAAGGCTTCTTCACGCAGCCATGGCAGAGCACGCCCCCCTCAATCCAGAATGTTTTAAACATTAGAGGGAATGATAAAAATTAAGATCATCATGTATGAAAACTGTCTAGGCAACCAATTACAGCTACCATTTCATGTTATATAGAGCTCTGAAAAAAAAATGAAAGGGGAGCTCTAATTGGTTGCTATGGACAACAAACAAAGTCTTACAACTAGACAGTTTTCATACATGTGGTCCAAAATATCTGCTTTTTAAATTGTGTTCCTCCTTTTGAGTGCCAGCAGAATCTGCAATTACCCAGTCCCAGTGATCACAGAACAGAAGCTTGAAGGCTGTCTGCGCTGTATATATTGTGCTTATTGAGCATTATGTATACAAAGATCAGAAAGGCAGGGACAGGAATAAACTACTCCTGTCTTCCCTCTGGACAGTCTGACTTTAACTGAAGCCAACTTTCAACTCTTACAGCTGTGAGACATCCATACAGCTGCAAACTCTTCAAGGATGCTAAGAAATGTTCTTGCAGAGTCACTTACTAATCGCATGGACATATATAGTCTATTGACAGTTTGCAAGTGGTTAAGTGTTTCTGCGTGAAAACTACATGCTCTAAATTAGTCTTTAATTTATTTTATTACATATTGTTGCTAAGATTCATCAGTGACTGATTTAAGAAAAATTGAAAAATGAGTAAAAATTGCTTTGTAGAGCTTTGGAGATGACATACTTAATGCAACAAATTTTTTCAGCCTAATCATTTACAAATAGCTCTGTTTAAAGATTGTCTTTTTCATTATAGTGTAACTTATTGGACAAGAGTCATGATGATTAGTAAACTACAATTAGGGCCATATGTGGGTTAAATATGAGTAGATGTTCGCACCATCTGGCCCTAGTCGCCGGCCACGGCCGCTACGACCATAACTGCGGCTTGGCTTTCCTGTGTGTGAACACTGCTCTTAGTCCTGGATCTTTATTGATTTCTGGCCAACGCCCTTGGACAGGAATCCTCCAGCACTGCTAGGGGTTAATCGATTCTCTGGTGATTGACATCTTCTGCTTCCTATCCCTTCTGCTCTGCTTCCTCCCTTTCCCTATTTATAGCCACCGCTTCCTTCTTCCTGTGCCTGCTATAGCTATTCTGTACCTGTAGTTAGCCTTCACCTTTTGGATATTCTGTGCCTTTTGACCTCTGCTTGTGTTTCTGGTTTCTCCTTTTCTTACAATTTTGTACCGCGCTGCCCGTCTTGTTATCGACTTGGACTGTCCAACTACTCTTTTGTATTTTTTGTCTGTTCGTCTCTGTCTGTGTGCACTTAGCTCAGTGCAGTGTCAGTCTTCCGGTTGGAGTCGGGTTCCCCAAAAGGCAGGGACAGAGGTTGGGGCGACTGTCAGGGCCTAACTTGTCTGTATCTTTGGGTGCGTCCGTAACTACCCCTGACATTATAGCAGGCCCTTATTCTAAGTTAATTCCCCGGCAGTTCAGAATGAATACCGACCTGTTGGTTTCTGACCGCCTAGACGAATTAACAACGCAGTTTCAGGGCATGGCGGGTCTTATGTCACAGATCTCGATTCGGCTGGACACCATGTCTCACCCGGCCCCTGATCCAGTCGTCCCATCAGTACCCGTATCGGCCCCTGGGCTAGTGGGGCAATATTTACAGCACAAACCAAATATCCGGCGTCCCAACAGGTTTGACGGTAATCATGATGCATTTCGAACCTTCAGGGAGTCTTGTCGCCTGTTTTTTCGATTTACCCATTTGTCCTCAGAGGCTTTGAGGGTTGCCATGGTGGTATCCCTCCTCCAGGGCCCACCTCAGGTATGGGCATTAGGCTTACCCCCGAGGCCCAAGAATGGGGGTCGGTGGATACATTTTTTCTTGCACTAGGCCAGATTTATGATGACCCCAATCGAGCAGCATTAGCAGAAATCCACCTCCTATCCATCCAGCAAGGTCGCCGCTCAGCTGAGGATTATTGATCCGAATTCCGCCAATGGAGCTCGGTAATTGGGTGGCCTGACCAACTCCTCAAAACTCTTTTCAGACAAGGGCTATCTGAGGCAGTAAAGGATGCGATGGTTAGTCACCCTATTCCAGAGACTTTGGGAGATCTTATGACTTTGGCTATAACCATTGACAGAAGGTTGAGAGAGAGACGCAGGGAAAAGGCTGGGGGTCTACTGGACAGTTCCGGTCAGACTCTCCTGTCCAACCTTTCTCTGCTGTTTCTGCTACAACTCCTCTTCCACTACCTTCGTCATTGCCCACCTGGGGTTCAGGAGAGGAACCCATGGTATTAGGCTCTACGTCGGCGGCTATCAGAAGGAAGCATCGGGTAGAAAATGCCTTGTGTTTCTACTGTGGAGAGTCCGGCCATGTCCTGAGGAGCTGTCCAACCAGGCCTAGTTCCCCGTGGGAAAGCAACAAACGCCTGAAGAACATCAGGAGGAATAACTCAGGCGTACAGGTACCCCTTAACTTGGATAATAAGATTACCTTGCCTGTAACCTTGATTTCTGGGGCCAAGAGCTTTGTTTGCCATGCCTTGATCGATTCAGGAGCTGCTGTCAGTTTCATTAGCATGGATGTGGCCCAAGCTTTAGGGTTAGAACTAATTCCGTTATGTTCTCCATTTTTCTCCCGTTTCAGGTGCAGACTCTACCCCTCTAACTGAGGAAAGAATAGAATATTGTACCGCCGAAATTACCTTGAACGTTGGTTGCTTGCATTTTGAACAAATGTCCTTTTTTGTCATGGAGAGGCTTGCCACGGATATTATTCTGGGCTTACCATGTTTACGCCTCCATAATCCGGTGTTTGACTGGAGGACTGCGGAGTTGGTTAAATGGGGGGACTCATGTGGTTGCCATTTGAAAACTATACAGTCATTGGTGTGTTCTATAAACGATAATCATACCATTCCCGACTTTGTCTCTGACTTTAAAGACGTCTTTGATGAGACCGTTGTGGACACTCTTCCGCCGCATCGGCCATATGACTGCGCTATAGATCTCATTCCGGGGGCAAAGTTACCTAAGGGTCGTATTTTCAACTTATCTACCCCAGAACGAGAATCTATCTGTCAATATATTAAGGAAAGCCTAGAAAAGGGTAATATACACTCACCGGCCACTTTATTAGGTACACCTGTCCAACTGCTCGTTAACACTTAATTTCTAATCAGCCAATCACATGGCGGCAACTCAGTGCATTTAGGCATGTAGACATGGTCAAGACAATCTCCTGCAGTTCAAACCGAGCATCAGTATGGGGAAGAAAGGTGATTTGAGTGCCTTTGAACGTGGCATGGTTGTTGGTGCCAGAAGGGCTGGTCTGAGTATTTCAGAAACTGCTGATCTCCTGGGATTTTCACGCACAACCATCTCTAGGGTTTACAGAGAATGGTCCGAAAAAGAAAAAACATCCAGTGAGCGGCAGTCCTGTGGGCGGAAATGCCTTGTTGATGCCAGAGGTCAAAGGAGAATTGGCAGACTGGTTCGAGCTGATAGAAAGGCAACAGTGACTCAAATAGCCACCCGTTACAACCAATGTAGGCAGAAGAGCATCTCTGAATGCACAGTACGGCGAACTTTGAGGCAGATGGGCTAAAGCAGCAGAAGACCACACCGGGTGCCACTCCTTTCAGCTAAGAACAGGAAACTGAGGCTCCAATTTGCCCAAGCTCATCGAAAATGGACAGTAGAAGATTGGAAAAACGTTGCCTGGTCTGATGAGTCTCGATTTCTGCTGCGACATTCGGATGGTAGTGTCAGAATTTGGCGTCAACAACATGAAAGCATGGATCCATCCTGCCTTGTATCAACGGTTCAGGCTGGTGGTGGTGGTGTCATGGTGTGGGGAATATTTTCTTGGCACTCTTTGGGCCCCTTGGTACCAATTGATCATCGTTGCACCACCTTGTGGAATCTATGCAACGTTGAATTGAGGCAGTTCTGAAGGCAAAAGGGGGTCCAACCCGTTACTAGCATGGTGTACCTAATAAAGTGGCCGGTGAGTGTACAACCGTCTATTTCGCCGGTCGGTGCCGGTTTTTTCTTTGTTGAGAAAAAAGATGGGGGTCGCCATCCTTGTATTGACTACAGAGAGCTCAATAAGATAACAATAAAAGACCAGCATCCACTTCCCCTGATCCCAGATCTTTTTAATCAGGTTGTGGGCGTCCAATGGTTTTCCAAAGTCGACCTTCGGGGGGCGTACAACCTAATCCGGATCAGAGAAGGGGATGAATGGAAAACGGCCATTAATACATCTGAAGGACACTTTGAATACCTAGTCATGCCCTTCAGTCTTTGTAATGCACCGGCTGTGTTTCAACGATTTGTTAATGACATTTTCAGGTACCTCCTGGGTCATTTCATAATTGTGTACTTAGATGACATCCTCATCTTTTCCCCAGATTACGATACCCATCGAGATCATGTGAGGGAGGTTCTCTTGAGGTTACGCCAGAATCAATTATGCGCCAAATTGTCTAAATGTCTGTTTGGAGTCCAGGAGATAGGATTCTTGGGGTATGTACTTAGTCCCAGCTCTATAAGCATGGATTCACAAAAGGTGTCTGCCATCGCCGAGTGGGTGAGGCCTACTACCTTGAAAGAGATCCAACGTTTCTTAGGTTTTGCGAACTATTATAGCAAATTTATTAAGAATTTTTCCCTAATTGTTAAGCCTCTCACTGACCTTACTACGAAAGGGACTGACCCTACATCCTGGACATCAAAAGCTGAGCAAACATTTTCTACCTTGAAAAAATTTTTCTCATCTGCACCTGTCCTGGTCCACCCAGACCCAGAACAACCTTTTGTTGTAGAGGTGGATGCATCTGAGACAGGCGTAGGAGCCGTCCTGTCCCAAGGAACGGAACCCTAGACCCATCGCCTTTTTCTACAGAAAATTCTCCACTGCAGAGGTCAACTATGATATTGGTAACCGGGAATTGCTGGCCATAAAATGGGCTTTTGAAGAGTGGAGGCACCTTTTGGAGGGGGGCCAGACATACGGTCACTGTTCTTACTGATCATAAAAATCTGCTGTATCTTGACAAGGCTAAATGGTTGAATCCCCGCCAAGCACGATGGGCTTTGTTTTTTACTAGATTCAACTTTGTGGTAACCTACCATCCAGGGGCTAAAAATGTTAAGGCCGACACTTGTCCTGAAGTTTTGGGATGACCGACATCTCGGAGGAGGAACCTGAAAATATCCTTGCTCCAGTAATAGTCGTTGCTATCCTCACTGCAGATAAAGTTTCTGAGATTGCGAACTCACAAGGCTCAGCCCCACCCGGACTACCCCCTGGTAAACTCTTTGTTCCATGTCACCTTCATTTGAAAATTCTGGGGGAAGTTCACTCCTCAGTCCTGTCTGGACATCCTGGTATCGCAGGCACCGGCTACCTCCTATCTCGTACCTATTGGTGGCCTTCGTGGCAGCGTGATGTCAAGGAATTTGTTACTGCCTGTGAGACTTGTGCTAGGGCGAAGGTACCCCGACACCTCCTCGAGGGATTATTGCACCCCCTTCCATTGCCTAATAGGCCCTGGTCTCATATCTCTATGGATTTCATCACCGATCTTCCCCCCTCCAAGGGTAGGTCGGTGATTTGGGTGGTCGTGGATCGCTTCTCTAAAATGTGTCATCTTATTGCCTTGAAGAAGCTACCTTCAGCCAAACTCCTCGCCGATCTATTTGTTCGTCATATACTAAGACTTCATGGTATTACCTCCAGTATTGTGTCTGACAGAGGGGTACAGTTTGTGCCGAGGTTCTGGAGAGCATTCTGTGGTAGATTGGGCATCTCTCTGTCCTTCTCCTCCGCCTTCCATCCTGAAACTAATGGGCAAACTGAGAGACTTAATCAGTCATTAGAACAATATCTCAGATGCTATGTTTCGGAGTGCCAGGAGAAGTGGAGTGAGTTTTTGCCTATGGCTGAGTTCGCTCTTAACAATCATGAGAATTCCTCAACCAGAGTGTCCCCCTTTTTCTGTAATTATGGGTTTCACCCCAGATACTCCGCCGCTACAGGTCGTGAATCTAAATTTTCTTCTTTAAAATCCGCCGTTAAGCGACTGTGCACAGTCTGGGCTAGGAGTCGTGAGACTCTAGAAAAAGCCCAATCTCAACAAATTAAATATGACAATAGGAAACTTCGACACGGACCCAAATATGTAGTCAGCGACAAGGTGTGGCTCTCGACGAAAAATCTTCATCTCCGAGTTCCATTTAGGAAGTTCGCCCCTCGGTTTATCGGTCCTTTCGTTATCATCGAAATCGTTAACCCTGTGTCTTTCAGACTTCGCCTTTCCGAGTTCACTCCGTATTCACCCGGTGTTCCACAAAGCCCTGCTGAAAAAGTACATTCCTGCTGTGGTCGGTCGTCCTCCTCCTTGCCCTGTGGTCATACAAGGGGAATTAGAGTACGAAATTGAGCGTATTATTGACTCTCGCAGGGTTCAGAACGCTCTCCAGTATCTGGTTCACTGAAAGGGGTACGGTCCGGAGGAACGGGTATGGGTGGCGTCTAGGGACTTACATGCCCCCAGACTGGTAACTAAATTTCACCAAGCCAACCTTTCCAAGCCAGGAGGATCTAAGGAGGGTCTGGTGGCCCCTCCTAGAACGGGGTACTGTCATGTTCGCACCATCTGGCCCTAGTCGCCGGCCACGGCCGCTCTGACCATAACTTCGGCTTGGCTTCCCTGTGTGTGAACACTGCTCTTAGTCCTGGATCTTTCTTGATTTCTGGCCAACGCCCAGGAATCCTCCAGCACTCCTAGGGGTTAATCGATTCTCTGGTGATTGACAGCTTCTGCTTCCTATCCCTTCTGCTCTGCTTCCTCCCTTTCCCTATTTATATCCCTTCTTCCTGTGCCTGCTATAGCTATTCTGTACCTGTAGTTAGCCTTCACCTTTTGGATCTTCTGTGCCTTTTGACCTCTGCTTGTGTTTCTGGTTTCTCCTTGTCTTACGATTTTGTACCGCGCTGCCCGTCTTGTTATCGACTTGGACCTTCCGACTACTCTTTTGTGTTTTTTGTCTGTTTGTCTCTGTCTGTGTGCACTTAGCTCAGTGCAGTGTCAGTCTTCCGGTTGGGGCTGACCTGTTAAGGAGTCGGGTTCCCCAAAAGGCAGGGACAGAGGTTGGGGCGAGTGTCAGGGCCTCACTTGTCTGTATCTTTGGGTGCGTCCCTGACTACCCCTGACAGTAGAACTGCAAAAGTTTAATCAGCCCCTTAAGGGTGCTTTCACACAGTGCAATTTTGGTGCAGTTTTAACTGCGCTCCAATTAAGCTGCCTTTATTACCAGCAAGCTCCTTTCAGTTGTCTAAATTGTTCAGAAAAGTGTTTTAGGTAAGTAATCAATTACTGTGTTCAAAGTCTTGTGGATTACAAACACACTAATTGATTACTCACTTTCCAAACAGTTTAGATAAGTGAAAGAATCTTGCTGGCAATAAAGGACCTTAATTGGAGCGCAGTTCAAGCTGCACCAAAACTGCATTGTGAGAAAGCACCCTAAATGCAAATTTTATCAACATACTTTGCAATGTTTGCATGGGTCTGATAAAAACAATGATATACATGAAAAGAGTCATGGAACAATTTACAAATGGCGGACCACACTGCACCATTTTCCTGTTTTCGGCACCTGTAAGTGATCGCATGTCCTGATTAACAGAAATATTCTCTTTGAGAACGCACTTCAAAAAGTGTATTCAAAACTGTGTAACAATCTCTTCATATGTAGACAGTTACAACAGGTCTCCTACTGACAGCAAATTGTTCTCATGTTTAGTTAATGTGTATAAACTCTTCAAATTTAAAAGTTTCAATATTTCATCTCTGTAAAGAAAGACAACTTACCGAACCAGTCCATAATACAAACAAAAGTTATTGTTTGTATAATTTGGTGAGTATCTTCTCTAGAGGTTTGAAAGAACGTGATCAAGAGTTTGCAGGAGTTTCTGGTGGTTTATAAAATATCTTGCAAATTTTTTATTACACATGAAACACTGGTACAATGCAATTCTGGTTAATCAAAACCTATAAACCTTTATATCAGTGATGTTATAATACAAGTAAACATTTAAACAATACAAGTAAGCATCTTTATAGCTATAAAGCAGAGATACATTATGGGATGGTTTTCTATAAAACTGGGTTTTCCCCATTGGACTTCCTCCTGGAGGACTATTTCTTTCTGAAATGTATAGTGCCAAAGTTGCAATTTACTATTCATCATGACCAATCACTTTTCCTGGATAGAGTTGTAATGTAAAAATAGAGAATACTTGCAAAATCATTTGTTGTGATTTTCACCACAAAATAAACATTATCCTTGAATTACATTTCTTTATGACCGCCTTCTTAATAAATAAGACTATTTATTGACATAAAATTATCATGAATAAACAGTATATTGTCAAATTCTATCCATTAGTTTAACTATTCAGACATTTATTCATAGTGTTTATCGAACCATTCTAGAAAAGTTAAGTTCTAGTAGAACTTCTCGAATTTTTAGAACTCAAACCGATCATTTTACTGTTCGTTCAAGTAAAGTTCTAGTTCGACACGCCATTTTCTTTTTCGTTTTCAGCGGCCATCCAATCACCTTTCTGCACTTTTGGCGGCCATTAATTAAGTGCATAGCACAGAGAAGTGTAAAAAACATCATCGCTGAGGTGTAGGGCTCTCATTGGCTGCTAAAATCACATGACCATGTTATATATATATTTCACTGTATTGCCTTGTGATCGCCATTTGCAGCTCACTCTCTGTACTGTATAGACTGCTCTTAGTTAGATAGCATTTTCCTCTCCATAGACATCGTTAGGGAGTTTGGTATTGCTGGTTGCATCTTTTCCAGACCCTGAAGCTGTTATTTGGCGACATTTGCAGGCTCACATAACGCCTAGCTCTCATACACATGGATATATATTATTCAGATTTGCTAAATCATACTCAGTGCCCAAAAGTTCAGTTTTTGCAGTTTTGGGGTTCAGTAATTGTATAAGACACTGTCTCGAAATCTCCTATGTGACTTTTGGGCCCCCTCAGGATGCAGGGTCCCGTAGCAGCTGCTACCGCTGCACCTCCTATAGCTACACCCCTGCTTGCAAGCTGTCCTCATCTTTTCAGTTAACCATTGAAAAGAATCAAGTATTTTAGCCTCTCAATTTTTTTCTGTCACTCTTAGAGCCAAAATTTCTTCACTAAGTTGTTCCACGTATCCAGTTTACTGTTATGGATGGTAATTACAGCTTCTCCTCACCTGTATAGGTATAAAAATTAGCCAGATCATCTTCTCCCATTGACTTTAATGGGGTTCGAGTTTGAGTACTAGTTCGAATAGAAGCTCGAACCGAACACATTAAAGTTTGAGGTTCTAATCGAACTAGAAATTTTTACTGCTCCCTCATCTCTAATTATCAACAAAAATCAACAATACACTGCAAAAATACCAATACCATTTAACTCTTACCAAGGAGTGCATTCCATTTCCTGTGTTTCCTACCAGATTCATGTTGTGCAGTCACTGGAACCAAGAGTCGTGTATGTAATTACAATGTACTTACATAGTTACAGTGATCTTCCTTGGTACACTAATGTAAATGCAATTTTGATTGACAGTGTCTTCTTCCTCTTTTATATTTTACTTTATTTTCTCTTTATTCTTTTTCTTGATTCAGTAATGAACCTACAAGAATAAGAGAGAGATTGCCAATTTAATTTTCCCCATTAAAAACCCTTTTTATTAAGCCACTTATAGCTTTCATATTTATGATACAGCCAGTATTAATGGGAATATAGAGTATTCTCTACTTTAGAAGCATGATACATGTCACCACTCAATGACATGGTGAGAATATAACTCCTTTATCTATTATAGCCATATCTAAGCACTAATATCCATATATAGCTATTATTTATGGGTAATATGGAGCATTTTCTACTTTAGAAGTGTGATACAAGTCACCACTTGATGACATTTCTACATTATACTTCTGCTATCTATTTTAGCCATTTCTAAGCATTAATATCTATGAGACGACTATTATTTAAGAGGAGTGTAGAATTTATTATACTGTATATATGCACAACAATTAGTTTTGAAATCCTTTAAGAATAATAAAGTTATAAGAGACGATCAATTTGATATGTTTATGGATTGCTAGTTATGCAATTGGACCAACATAATTACTTAATTGTTGTCATTTATTTAAGTATCAAAATATTATTGGAATATTTGTCTTTTGTATGCCGATACATTGAGAAAGGTTGAAGCTATAATTTGCTTTCTGTAAATTGTCTCTTGATAATAAGAAGAACAGCATTATTCTGGAGAGCCTTTTTTGGGTTAAATGGGGCCCAACTTTGGGCCTCAAAAACATTAAATTTAAAAACTCATCCATTTATTTTTTTTTTTTTAAAAAATAGGTTTATAATGATTTATAATTTCCTAATTTATTAATGTTAATGTCAAGCATTTGAACTTTCACCGTCAGACTTGGCCAGGGCAGTTTTAAAACTAAATCACTTGTAAGGCACGGAGAAAAAAAAATTTTCCACCTCCATCAACCCTATGGTTTTAAACCAAGGGGGGGAAATTTTACTTTGAAAAATCATTATTGAAGACCATCATTAGGCATATCTTGTGTCATGCCCAGGAGTGTTTTAATACTTTAGTTACTTTGTGAAAATGTTTTATGCACCCTCCCACCTTCCTTCTCACTGAAAACTATTCACTAAATTAAAACAATGAATTAAGCATTACAAAAACAACTATATTTATATGGGAACTATTTTTTTAGAAATATTAATAGAAATATATTGATTCACAGGGGACATCTTCTCTAACTTGGGGCATTTACCTTCTTTTATCTTCTCCATCTGATCCAGACCATCATGTTGCCTTATTTTCAATTGTAATCAAATATAAGAAAATAAATTGCCGTAATTTGTTTTCTTTATATTGGATTACTATGGACCATGCTAATTGAGCTGAGCACCACCGAACGCGTTGGTGTGGAGGTGATTTCCCTGGGAGTGAAACGTACAAAAAAATGAATGTTCATTTGAATGGGACTGCTTGACTATTATTTTCCAGTGTTCTTACCACCTATTACTGTACTGATCACTACAAACA
Source organism: Phyllomedusa bahiana (assembly GCA_025379985.1). Lineage (NCBI taxonomy): Eukaryota > Metazoa > Chordata > Amphibia > Anura > Hylidae > Phyllomedusa > Phyllomedusa bahiana. Next base: position 22,948 of record JAODAL010055631.1, read on the forward strand.
CTTCTTATCCAACTGCTTCTCTGGACAAGACACAAGTAGTGTTGAGCGATTGTGTTGGCAATCGAGATCGATCGGTAGTCGATAGTCGGCCGCTATCGATAAGGTTTTTCGATAGTGAGCGTCCCATATGAGCGATTTACCATTAAAGAATGCTATGGATGCAAAACACCTTCATTATTACACCTAAACAAGGCTGGAGAAGCTGAAATTAACATCCACAACAGTCAAATGGATACGTGCTACATCTTAGGCAACACACTTAGGTTATAAAAGTCACAGAAAAAAATCACAGACAATTCACTATCCCTGTCTTGTACACACAGCCTGACCCTTAAAAACTGCATCACCCACAAATTGAAAAGTGCCAGAAGGCAGTATGATTTGAACCATCAACTACTTGAACTGGACATCGACTATATACCTGTCCTGGGACACAGCATGTGCCCCAAAACCTGCATGACCCCCACATTTAAAAAGTGCCGGAAAAAGGAGTCTTTCAACCACCATTTTAGTTTCACTGGACATTGACATACCTGTCCCTGGGCCACAGCATGACCCAGGGCCGGAGTTACAGTTGGTGCGGTGAGAGCCCAGGCTGGCGTCCGTTACTAAATAACACGCAGGTTAAAATGCCCTGATGACGCCAGCAACGAAAACTTGTCGTGGCTGAAGCAGAGTGCGGGAAACGGAAGTGTGAGAACTCCAGCCCCTTCCAGTACACAGTCAATACCTGGGTAGCGCTTGTCCCTCCGTTGAGTGTGGACCAATTGAGCTTCACTTGGAAATACTGGTGGTTAACGCTCCTGTTACACCCAGGTTGCCCTTTATTCTTTGGCTTTCTTTTTCTCATTTTACCCCCAAATTTAAAACAGGTTTTTT
>JAODAL010055632.1:0-23826 GCA_025379985.1 Phyllomedusa bahiana
CAAAATGTTTTCCCCCACAGAGACCAGGCCCTCGGTGACCTTTTTTGTAGCAGGTCTCCTGATGTACGCCACCTTGTGGCAGCACCATGCAACCACCTATGTTTGGTTGCTCTGCCACATATCCCCCCCCCTTTGATAAAGGCCATAGGACTTGATCACCCTGCACAATCCTTCATCTGGGGTCAAAGCTCCTACATCTTCAGGGGCGGAGATGACACTGTCCACTATAGGTGTATGTGTAAAATATTTATTTTCTATTTTTTATGTTTATCACTATACTGTTATCTTATAGGACAAGAATGTTCTATAATTTAGGAACCAGCTGGATAATTTTTCAGCTCCGCTGTTCTGGATCTTCGTCCAGCCATCTCACATTATAACAGCAGTAGTGTGAAATTAGTTTTGAGCGATGACAGAGTGAAAACTTTCTCTATCACAGTAAAAATGAGAACATTCTGGACAGCTCTATCGGGACTAGAGGCTGTAATTGTGTCCGATAGGTTTTCCTTAGGCTTCAGAAATATGTCAGAAGTAATCTGTTGTGAATAATGCAGAGGTCATGTTCATTTCATGTGACTGCTGAATTGTTTGTGACATATTTTTCGTCTGTTCAATATTAAAATAATTCTATTAATTTTAATGAAACCACGCACACAATATTTACAGTGTGAACAAGGTCTGATGCAGAAAAATTGTACATCCCTTGCCTAGTATCTGAGATGACTGTCTGGGGATTTTCATGCCCTAAGGGTATGTTCACGTAGCATCTTGGATACGTTTTACAAAACGTGAAACATATTGCATTAAATGCATCCAAAAACGTACGGCAAAGTATGGTACCTTTTTGGATATGTTTTCTGGGCTGCAAAAACATATCCCTATAGTTTCTATGGGCTTTTCAATGCATAAAATGTATCAAGAATTGAGCACATCCGTTTTACGCAATGCAAAAACGTATGTAAAATTCGCATAGTCTGAATGACGATGCCTATTTTACATTGAACTCAATGTAATTCCACTTGAACATTGTTAAATACGTTTTGGGGTCCATTTTTCGGTATGTAAAAAATAGCCAAATACGTATGTAATAAACACCGTGTGAACATATCCTATGGGATTATTTGATTTTGTTTTTTTGTTTTTTTTCTATAAATGGAAACCCAGACACAAGTGTGAATATAGCCATAGTCTATGGTACTTTGCTCAGGAAAGAACCCTTAAATTATGTTAGCATGAAAAATTGTTGGGCTTTCAAGTCTCTGGTTTAACAACAGAACATCCCGTATGTACTAACCTGTAGAGACAGTAATAGTTTTAGGCTAGGTCTACACTGCATAAGACAAAAACTCGTCGAAAACCAAAACCTAAAAAACGCTTTGAACCTGGAGTATTTTGTAATTTTTTTGTTCAAAGCAGCTAGATTTCCAACTAATTTTTGGGTGGTTTGTAGTTGAGGTTTTTGCTGTGGTTTTTTTGGGAAGTTTTTCATCCAGTCTATGTGAAAAGTTCTCCGTCAGATTTTCAGAGGTTTCTAAATAGTACAAACCACAGAAAATGTGACTTAAAACCTGTGCTGTGTAGACCTAGCCATAGACTCTGGCACATTTTACATAATGTTTCTAAGGCCACACAGCAGTATGAAAATATGGGCCAGATTCTGATTAAAGACTCCGGCCTGTATTTTGACATTGTGGTTTTGTGGGACATTTCTGTCCGCGGTTTGTGGATTCGCCCATCCTCCTCAACCACTGACATGTTCATGTTCCGCCCGAAAACCGGGAAGAGGAATGAACAAGTTTTTAGGAACGCTGGCGGTGTAAAAAACCGTCCGGTGGAAAATGTTGACAGTCGGTTTACAGACCGCTTTCAAATCCAAAAACCGTCTGTGAAACCGACTGAAAACCTGTGCCGTGGGGACAACCCCTTAAAGGGGTTGTCTCACTACGAAGATTATAGTTGAAAATGTGGGGACCAAAAATCTAAGGATGTACGTCCTTGGTTACTATTGGCAAAGTGCTACGGTTTTAGAGAACGGGCTGGTTTACATGTGCTTAGCAACGGTGTTTGTTTACTGGTCAGGGAAGCATTCTGTCCTGCCCAGGTCGTGCACATGCAAAGGAAAGGCAGTGAAGAGGAGGGGCAGGGATGTGTGTATTGGCAGGCATGGAGGAGAAGCAGTGAGAGGACTTGCAGGGGGGTTGTGTGTATTGGCAGCGACATGCAGGGACAAGAGGCAGTGAAGAGCGGGGGAGGGTGTATTGGCAGCCACAGGGATGGAGGAGAGGCAGTGAAGAGGATACAATACACACAACCCCCCTGCATGTCCTCTCACGGCTTCTCCTCTGTGCCTGCCAATGCACACATGCCTGCCCCTCCTCTTCACTGCCTTTCCTTTGCATGTGCATGACCTGGGCAGGACAGAGTGCTTCCCTGACCAGTAAACAAACACCGTTGCTAAGCACATGTAAACCAGCCCGTTCTCTAAAACCGTAGCACTTTGCCAATAGTAACCAAGGACGATCATCCTTAGATTTTTGGTCCCACATTTTCAACTATGATCTTCTTTGGGAAAAACCCTTTTTAAGGTTTTGGTTTTCGACAGTTTTTTTCCTTGTGCTAGACCTGCCTTTAAACCTCCAGCTTTGAGCCCTGGTGGATACAGGTCGCTTTTTGTTTTGAAGTTTGTGAAAAGTTCTCTTTGTTTTTCGGGTTTCTAATACAAAAAACCCACAGAAAATCTGATGGAAAACCGGCGTGAGAATAGTCTTACATGAGAAGCTGTGAAAGTGTAGAGCCAAGCTAAAGGAAAAAGGGTTGGGAGAGGTGGTGCCCTATTGCGAGTTACAGTGTTTACAAGGTTACTCTGTTTTTTGGTTGCAAAGCTGCGTCTTCAATGCTTCTGTCTGTGAGATTTACATTACACCTCTTAATCCCGTTTTTATTTCCTTTACCGCATTGGGTTTTATAAAGGGTAACTATAACCAACCTCAACATACTTACTGTGATATGACCATTGTATTTGCATATTTTGTCCATATCTTTAGATCGCTGTCAGGTAAATTATTATTTGGCTGACAGCTGACATGCTTAGACACACACATGAAGCTCCTGGGACTGCAAAATATTTTTTCTTAGGGTTTTGCCACAAAGTAAAATTGAGATGGGAAGCGTGAAAATTAAATAATAAACATTTTTTTTTTATTCTTTTAAAAAATTCGGGCCTTTTTTGTTTTAGTGCTCCTTTTGTGTCATTGTTTACGTCACTCCGGGGATACGACCAGGGTGAGAGCTGTCAGTCCTGGTTACACATGCTCAGACATACTCTCCTTCAGGCAGTACTGAGTGTTCAAAAACCCAGGAGCTGTACTTATCTGTCCTCTGCACTAGTTGTAATTAGTCAAAAGTGCAAATAAATAAAAAAAAAACCTCAATGGGTTGTGCATTGATAAAAGGAAAAAATCCGGGTTTTGGTTCCCGCAAGGGGTTTGAACCTAGGAACCTTATGTGGAGCAAAAAATTTACCTTTGAGCTAATTGGGAGCACCCGCTCTATTCATAATAGATTTTTTTTGACTAGAGGAGGAAAGGGATAGTGTGTATCCTGCTGGGTCACTGTATACAATCAAAAGATACACAGCCCCCTTCTGGCACACAGAGCTGAAGAGCTGGATGCAGGAGCGATGAAATGAGATTATGGCGAAACCCCTTTAAATATCATGCATCATTTATTGGTCTCCTTACGTGGACCTTTGCAGAATCTTAAAACTACTGAAAATACGATCATTTTTGCATGCTGTATAGTCATTGCCTTACCCTTTGTTCCGGGATAGCTCCCAGTGTATATGGCAAATGTATCCATTCACCACCCAACCGATGGAGGCCAAAAGAACATCAATTTGTCCTTCGCTTGAGTGTTAGATCTCAGAGTTTGCTTTATGGAATAGTACAAAGAGCCATTCTTTTCCATAGTGCTCTAGACAATAAAAACATACTCTGTGCAATGTATTATTTTTTTTCCGTATTCAAAAGAGGATTTTACAGAAAGAGAAACAACTGCAAACAAATGCCATCAGACTCGAGATCAGCATAAAAAAAAAGATCCGTAATGTACACATCAAACTGTAATCAACATGACATAGTATAGTTTAGCGTCCACAGAGTATGCATACATACTAACAGTGTCAAATTAGTTATAACCAAGTAGAATCATGATATTACCATCTACCGGTGAAAACGGGAGCAGGGGGAAAGCGGCGACTCTTGAGTATGGTAGGCATGGACCACGTGAGTCCCATAACATAGTGTCGACTCGAAGTCTGATACAATATATATATATATATATATATATATATATTATATGACGGCTTCACAATCCTAACTCAATAACAAAAGCAAAAAACAAAAAAAGGAGTGAAAAACGAGAAAAAAGATCTCCGGTCAACCCCTGCCCACCCCACGGACGCTCCCAGATCAAAGGCCTCCAACTAGCGGGAAAGTCAGAAGGATTAACTTAACTAGCAGTGCGATACCGATCCGTGCGGCAAAAAGCAAACCATTCGTCCCAGGTCAGCAAGTGCTTCATGGTTAGTGAGAGAGAGTCTGCTCGGAACTCCTCCATACGTTGTAAATTGTGGAGTTCCCGAAACCAGGAGGATATAGACGGGCTAGAAGTAGACAACCACAGACTGGGTATCACCAGTTTTGCCGCCAGGATCAGGAAGCGCAAGAGCTGAGTTTTGAGGGAGGAGATTGGCAGGGAAATGTCAAAAAGAAACAAGGAGGCTGGGTCATTTCGCACTCTAAAACCTGTAATAACATGAATGAGATCAAGGACCCTTCTCCAAAAGGGTTGTAATATTGGGCAGCTCCACCAGATGTGGGATAGTGTTCCTACTTCCGTCTTGCAGCGCCAGCATATATTAGAAACCTCAGGATTAATGGAGTGCAAAAGAGCTGGGACCCTTTACCAACGTGTAATTATTTTGTAGTTTAATTCCTGCGCCTTGGTAGAGATGGAGGATTTATGGACTAGAGAAAAGGTCTTTTCCCAGTCTTCCCAAGAAAAATCCCTGCCTAACTCCCTCTCCCAAGTTGTTCGGAAGGAAAATTTATTGCCGTCAACTGAAATCAGTAATCCATATATTCTGGAGAGTGCGCGTTTTCCCAAGGAGTCTAGCAGACACCATAAGTCGAAAGGGGCCTGTGAAGATCCAATATATCCTTATTGGTAGAATAGAAACTGTGCAGTTGGTAATAGTTAAACCTTGAGAAACAGGGCCGCTCCGTGTCACCCACCAGTTCGCAATAGGATTTTAGCGAGTCTAGGGAGAGCACACTACCAAAGGTCGTGCGTGATGCCCTACTACCCTGCAGACGGGATATAGCGAGCAATAAATGTTCCGGTACCCCGGGGTTACCTGCTATGGGTGTCAGTTGTCCTCCCGGCTTAAATAGAGACATTTTGGAGGGGAACGCTCTACAGATCAAAATTGAGGTGTGTGCTATCAACGGGACAGTACACAGTAGTCGTTTCGGTAGGAACCGTGGCGTCAGCCATGGTAGGGCCGCCGTAGGAGCGCCATAGAGCAGCATCTCTAGTTGCACCCAAAATTTCAGATGGGCATTGTGAAATTAATCCAACGTGCGCACCATGACCGAGGCCAGGTAATACAAATGGAAGTCAGGAAGTGCAAGACGCCCCCTCCACTTTAGGTCTAGTAAGTATAGAGGGGGCTAACCTGGGGTGTTTTTGTGCCCATACAAAGTCAGAAGTTAACTTGCACAGGGCCATAAAGAAGCTTTTTGGGAGAAGGATGGGAATGGTCTGGAACAAATATAAGAGACGCAGGAGAATGTTCATTTTGAATATGTTTATACGCCCAATCCCGGCTAATCGTGGAGAATAGAGGTGCAAAGTTAAGTTCAAAAATTTTATCTGGATTCGTAGGGATTCGGACACCCAGATAGGTGAAAGAGGTTACTGTTCATGTAGCAATGTATTATTTTTAATGTGGGACCCTATGTATGAGATCTACCACTAAGTGGCACCCACCATAGTTATACATCAAAGCTATATGCTGAGGCTATCTTGACATATGACTCAGACAAATTCTGAGAGGTAGCATAAAAAGAGATGAAGAAAATAATGATCAGGAAAATAAACACCAGGGCTGCAAACTGGGGCAACAAAGAGCCTGTCTGATGGATTAAGCACTCCGTGCCATAGAAAAGCTTTTATCCTGTTGTGAGGCTAAATCACCACGACATTGGCCAAAAACGGCTGAAAGTCGACCGCTTTTTTCCAATGCACGACCGTGGTTTTTGCCACGTTTTACGCAAAAACCGCGATTGCTTCTGTTTTTTGCCATTGCCCGTATAATTGGTTGTATGGGAAGAAGACGGAAAAACTCAAAGTGCCGGCGTATTATACGTGTTCTATAATCCGCCGGCACCATAAGATGAGCAGAGAAAAAACGACCTGTGGAGACTTCTTTTTTCTATTAAAGTCTATGGGCTGCCTGAACGATCGTATTTTCAGTAGTTTTAGAATCCTAACATGCTAGAATACTAAAACCGCCAAAAATACGATCGTTTTTCTGTGCAGTGGAGACATAGCCTTAGACAAACAGGCGCTAGAAGACTGTCCAAAATTTTTAATGAAAACAAACTATAACTATATACATACAATGCAAGAAAAATCCCAAAATGTCTGTAAAAGTGTCCATAACCTTTGGGCTCCCTCAGGCTCTGGGGCCTAAGTGCAAATGAAACCCGTACACCCTCTTTATTTATGCCCCTGACTATTTAAAAGGCTTATTCAGTCCACAAAACTTGACTCCTATGGGGTATATTTTTAGTAGCCTCTCACCACTTATTGACTGAAAATGTGATGTTTATAGGTTGTTGCCAAGGGATATGACGTGTAGTTCAATTTCAGTTTCCCAGTCGAGCATGCTTAGTTCCAGCCATAGGGGTTTTAGAAGGGTGAGCAGAGTTTGGGAGGGATTGAGAACTAATATGAGAGGGAGCACAGTATGAGATGCACAAGGAGTTGGAGATTTCCTCTTCGGCAATCAGTGGAATGGAGGGAAGAACATCCTGGAACAGTTGCCCGCAGTGCAAAATGGGAATTATTATTACTACTATTTATTTTAGAGCGCCCTTGGTTCCAGAGCGCTGTACATTCGGGTTTCATACATAACAGGTCAAACAAGTACAGAGGTGACAAATTAATAACTAACCGCTGGTACAGAAGGAGAGAGATCCCTGCCCGTGAGGGCTTACAATCTACAAGGAAGGTGGGAAGAGACAGGAGGTGAGGGGCGGACATGTTTGCGGAGGGAGTAGTGCAGCACAGTTATTGTTGGTTATAGGCGATCCTGAAGAGATGGGTTTTCAGGTTGCTTTTGAAGCTGGTGAGAGTGGGGGAGAGTCTGATGTTTTGGGGCAGTGAGTTCCAGAGTGTGGGGGAAGCACGGGAGAAGTCTTTGAGACTGTTATGTGTAGGAAATTGTACATGGGAGAGCTGAGAAAGAAGGTCCGTGGGAGCAGAGATTGCATGAGGGGAGAAGTCTGGAGGGGAGAGGTTATGGAGAGCCTTGTAGGTCTAGGTTACTAACTTGAATTGTAGTCTATTACACATATGGGTCGCTGCTAAAGCCATGCTTAATCCTGCTGTGCTGTATAGAGGCACATAGGGAACAACAGTGTGACTTAGTGTTCTAAACTCCGGAACACCCCTTTAACTTCCCCATAATCATGAATAGTCAGAGACTTTACTGGGGCTCCCAGTGGTCAGCTGTAGTCTCTAGACAGCGCCATCATGGGGATATGAAGTATTACACAGTGCCCATCCACTTCAATGGGTTATAAGTGTAAAGTCAGACCGGACAGGTTCTCCAGAGTGAGAGGTGCTCTTGGTAACCGCTCTCCACTCTGCCCAAGAGATGAGGACCTCCCTGTAGTATTTCACTAGCAATGTGTATAAATGTTCACATCACATCCTCATTTTGTTGATTTTTGCTGGTATTAATGTTGCTCCTTTTCTTAACCATATAGGTGACAGCAGTGTGAAAAGCAAAATTTGCATGAGCGTAATACAAGCTCTATCTTCGTGAATCTGAAAGCATGTGTGGGTCTTGGCTGGATTGAGGTGAACTCTCTGATTGGTCCAGGCAGAGGTGAGATCCCACACATGATTGACGCGTGTGCCTCACTTTTTGTAGCTTGAGGTTCCTGAGGAGATTTTTGTCTGATGTTCATAAGACGACCAGACTTAATCAAGTGCACAATGTACAGTCAACGTCAACATTTCTGCAAAGACCTCTGGGGTTTCTTGATATCTTAGGCAGCGGCGGTGTCATTTTCACATCAATTTGCAACAGACTTTTCAGAATACATATTTTGCCACTTTTGATCCACTCGACGACGCACTCTGCTGATGGCAGTGCACGGAGTCCTCCTCCGCCCTGCAAGATCAGATTGCTGCGTCTTGTGGGGAGTGATTCTATAATGCATGAATATACCAGGGGATTGTCGCTGCACTTCACTAATATGTCATGGGCTCTTGTATAGTTCAAATGTTCATGACCACTCTAAATTATTTTAGTATATGACCTCAGCCTGACACCAATGAGTGTGCAATATATTGTAGGTAAGGATTATTTTATTTTGAGGTGTTCATTCCCATAGAGCACAATGTCTTCATGAAGAGCTTTAAAGGGGTTTTGCCACGATCTCATTTCATTCCTCCTGCATCCAGCTCTTCAGCTCTGTGTGCTCAGAAAGGAGTGTTGTGATTTGTTTGAATTGCATATCATGTGACTCAGCAGGATGACATCACCAGGCCTTTCCTCTCTCTAGTCAAAGAAAGGTCAGTTTATGTATAAAGCTGTGAGTAGCTCAGAGGTAAAACTTTTGCCTGCAGGTAGAGTGACAGCACCTGGGGTTTGAACACTCAGTAGCTGCCTGAGAGGAGAGGTGGTGTCTGAGCATGTCCGACCAGGAGCTCTCACCTGGTCGTATCCCCTGGAACAGCGTAAACAATGGATCACTAAAGGAGCAGCTAAACAAAAAACATGCAGGATTTTTAATATGATAAGGGTGAAAATGTTTATTATTTAGTTTGCAAGTTTCCCACATCAATTTTACTTCGTGGCAAAACCCCTTTAAACATACCCCTGTCCTGAAAGTGCTGTTCTTGTGTGTTTTTTCACAAAGAAATTTAATCTAAGAAATAAAGTCTGGGGATGATGACAAGTGACAGAAAACAAGAGTTCCCACCGATTACACATAGACTCTGCTTGCAAAATGATAATTGTAAAGGTTTTTCTCGTTGTTGGCTGCTCTTTGGCCAATAACTTCCCTTACTTAGAAGTATAGAGAGGAATCAGAGGCAGGGGTTTAACTAGAATTGATAGCGCCCCATAGCAAAATAAAAGGGCCCCCACCACCTCATTGAAAGGACCTTACAGGGGTTATCTCACTACTTTGATTTATCTTTCCTCAGTCCTGTTTCCTCCGTTTCAATTTTGAATTCAGGGTTGTGTTTACTGCCTTTACTGGCCTGCAGTGACGAGCTGCTGAAGACACCAGGTCTGTAGCTATAGCGACCAGCACTGGCAGCCTATAAGGAGAGATCGAACAGGTCTGTAGCTATAGCGACCTGAAGAGCTGATGCAGCCCATAATATCTCAGAATAGGTAGGACACTGTTAATGAACACATATTGCAAAGTGACTTCAGATCTTTAACATAGAAAGCAATCCTTGTAGTTAGACAACCCCTTTAAGCAGCTAAATAATTAGGAATAATAAAAGGTATAACTACAGAGCTCCCTCAAGTTACTGTGGCCTCAGGATACAATATTTTCACCATACAATGGTCTTTCCTGGGACACTATCTATAAACCACATTCCCCATACAATTATCAGGAACATTTTAGGCTATGTCTACATAGCACGGATTTTCTACTGTGGGATTTCTAAACTGCTGGCCCTTCGCTGGAAGATAGAACATGTTCCATCTTGGTTGCTGGGCAATCTGAGAACAGACCGTGCTTTTTTGGTGCAAATCCACACAAAAAACCACAGTACAGCAATGTTAAAATGCCAACAGATATTTGATGACATTTTAATATACAGTATGCTGTGTAGAAATAGCTTTGCTTGTTAAACCTCTCTATAAAGGAAGTGCATGCAGTGACTGGTGGTCTAGTAGCACCTCTCTACAGTACAGTGCGGTACTATATGTCCTGTACTTCTGTACATTTACTAGTGAGATGCATGTAGTGATCGTCGGTCTAGTAGCGCCTCTCAACAGTACATTGTGGTACTACATGTCCTGTACTGCTCTTACATGTATTAGTGCTGTGCATGCAGTGATTGGCGGTCTAGTAGCTCCTCTCTATAGTACAGTGCAGTACTAAAAGTCCTGTACTGCTCTTACATATATTAGTGAGGTGCATGCAGTGATTGGCGGTCTATAGCGCTTCTCTACAGTACATTGTGGTACTACATGTCCTGTGCTGCTTTTACATGTATCAGGTTGAGCAACTCCTTTGGCCACCAGGTGAGGGCCCAATTTTCCTTTTCTCTGGTACATGGTGTATAAAGCAAATGACCCAAAGAAGCTTTGTATGGACTTACTTTTTTGGGATTAGTTATCTGCTTCTTTTTCTTCAATCTTCAATTTGCATTATGTTGGTGACATTTTGGGGGGTTTGGAACGAATAACCTGTTTTCCATAGATGTATGGTTTCAACATACAATGGTTGTCCCGGAACCAATTGCTATTGTATGTTGATAGACCACTGTAGTAGCACATTTTAGAAAACCAAAATAGTTATGTTAGATATCAGAAAGACACTAAGTGGTTCTTTCCAACAAAAAGGTTCAATGTTCTTTTACTCAAGTGGGCCCCCTAAACCTCTGGGCCCCATGGTTGCTACTGCTGTAGATATACGCATGGTCAGAGGTAAGCAAGTAAGACATGTAGGCACGATATAGGAAGGAATGAAGTGTAACAATGGAAAGTCGGTATATACAGGATGTAAGGTTTTAGAGGGACATGTGTGTTTTCAGCCAGACATCAAGCACAGCCCCGTTCACTATACTTTGAAATCGCCCGCATGCCAATATCGGGCGCATTACAGAGCACCCGTGGCGCTTTGTAATACGCCTAATTTCGTGCTGGAGGCGGGGCGCACTACAGCCACACGAAACTATAGCTTTATAGCTTAGCTACGGCAATTCTAGGTGCATTACTGCTGGAACAGGTAGAGCACTTTAAAAGTGGTTTACCTGAGCCAGAAATGTGGTGTTAGCGCTAGAATGTGCCTGATTTATGACCCGCTGTGGTGTGGTTCATAAATCAGGCGCAGTCAATGCTATTATAATGCGCATGAAATTTGGAGTTTAAACGGCAAATTTCATTCATGTGGCCCTTAATGTGTAGAACTAAATATTCTTGGGTTAGTAGAATAGATCTGGTTCTTCCTCCTCGGCTTTACCTGTGAGTGGTACCAATCATAACTACACATGCTTTTTGCAATGATAAATATATCCAACAAGGGGGACGATTTAGGAGAGGTCAAGTAGATATATGTTCTCTTTGGAGATGAAAGAGTTCAGGATGGAACGTAGCAGTAAAATGAGAGATTGGAAAGTGAAGGTTGTGCACACGCTGGGTGTCGAAGAACTGTCATCATGTGTCTATAAATCATTAATAAGATCCAGGCTTCACTGTAAATCACTGTGCTGCTAGGTAGATAAATATTTTAGTAGGTTGCCAATGTTCTGTTGTAAGGAAATGCTGAGGTCCTTTTTGTAGTAATCCTTGTATCCAAATAATACGATGTTGGTCTGATCCATTCTGCAGTCGGCCACATATGGGTTAATGCTACTTCTGCAATGGTAAGAACCTCCACGCAACGCTCAAAGGGGTTTTCTCATTACATTAAATGGTGTTGAGAATAAGGGGACAGTGGAAACAAGCAACTTTGCAATTGGATGTCATTTGCAAAGCTGTCTTGTTTTCACAGGATCCCTTATGTTTGTTTTTTGTAAACACTGTTCCCCAGTGGCGGTCGGATTCCGCCCCCCTTGCATGTGGTAGGCCGCCGGCTGTGGAAATTTACATGCCGTCCAGCCCCCGGTCATATTGTCGAGAGCGCACACTGTTGCGCATGCTCCGTGATGTGGAGTGGCTCTGTGTTGGCGTGCAGCGGGAATTGGTATGAGAGAGAGAGAGATTTGCACTGTTCACTGACAGCAATCAGTGGTAGATTCGACGTATGCAGCAGAGAGAGAGAGATCTTGTGCAGTCCCATGTAAACGCAAACTGATAAAGTATATAGTTTTGTTCTGCAGATCTGTAGAGGTCAGACGTGTAATAATCTGCAGGATATATCACTGTGTGTGAGAGACAGAGGGAAAAAAATCACCATCTTTCCCAGAGTCCTGAATGTCAAATGCCCATTCTAATTACAAAGTATCTAGAGAGAGTGAGAAATGTAGATATACACTATCGAGTTACACTTAGCTTTTCACTTCCAATGATTCCTTAGTCTCTGGCAGCTGAGAATCTCTCCCTCCCCCCCACTCACACAGAATGAATTCTCAAGTGCACACTTTGGCGAGAAACACGCCCCTCCATTTCATAAGCTCTGCTTAGCAACCAGTATAAACGGCTGCCAAATGGTGAAACGATATGGTCCCTTTAATAATTATTTCAATGGAGGGATGGGGAGTGATCCATCGTCAGGCACCTTTGTCAGTGGCTTATCTTCTGCTGGAGCAAAGAATCGGCCATGTTAAAATCCAACATGCCTGATCCTGCTCCCCTATCTGCTAATGGGGAGAATCAGAAGACCCCCATATACATTGGATAGTCAGCCGGTTCCCAGCTTTTATCTGTTGTGTTCAGGCTCATTAAGGGTTTTTTATGTTTCTTGGAAGATTATTGGAAAAAGATCTATGAAGACCTCAGATGACAATGAGGTCATAATCTGGCATTTCAAATTAATCTCTCCACGATATTATGTTCTTGAAATTCATGACCTAAATACTGTGAATAAACTTCAGTGAATTATTTTAGATTACTGTCCTTCTCTAGGGGGTTATTTTATTGGTTTGATACTATATTGAAGTGTTTGGCTGACATTTAAATTTAATAGGATGTAAATTTTGGGCCAGTTTGAGTTAGCAGAGTCTGATGCCAAGTGTAGGGAACAGTGGGCCCATGGGGACCTTAAGGGCCGGTTCACACGGCTAATTCAAGCCGTAATTGCGGGACGGATTTCACCCGCAATTACGGCTTGAGTAAGGGGCGGGACGGGGGAGCCGGCAGCGCGCCAGCCCCATAGACATGCATTATCCACGACGGGATAATGTGCATGTCACTTTCTCCCCCGCGGCGGATTCGCCGAGCGGCGAGGAGAGACGGAATCCATAGTTCTATTTGAGAACTGTGGATTACTTTAATGGCTGGGATGGATTCCAGCTGTATTGCAGCGCAATACGGCTGCAATCAGTCCCTGCAATAAGCCGTGTGAACGGCCCTTAAGGCTATGTTCACACGGCTTAATTGCGGGACGTAATTACGCCCCGCAATTACGCCGCGTGGCCGGGAGCGGGGGGCCGGCACCTCGCCGGCCCATAGACTTGTATTACCAGCGGCGCGTATACGCCGCTGGTAATTCACATGTCACATCTCCCCGCCCGGCGGATTCGCCGAGCAGGGTGAGGAGACGTAATCCATAGTTCTCTATGAGAACTGTGGATTACTGTAATGCCTGGGACGTTTTCAGCCCGTAATTTGCGCACTCCGGCGCGTAATTACGGACTGAAATACGTCCAGTTTTAAGCCGTGTGAACATGGCCTAAGGGTGCGTTCCCACGGCAAAGACCAAATACCGGTCGGATTACCCAAACGGTATTTTTAGTCCTTTTTTTTTGTCACGTATGGGGATAGCTTTTGTCCGCCGTTTGCAGATTTAAGCCGTCCCCCTTCGCACCCACATGTTCATGTTCTGCCCTAAGTACTTAGGAAGGACGGCGGTGTAAAAACCGTCCGGCGGAAGATCCATACAGTGGGAATTGCTGCACGGATTTTCTATTGAAGTCTATGGGGGAGCGTTACATGTCAGTTTTCAGTTTGCGGTTTTACAGAAACCAAACAATAACCCTTGCCATGGGGACAAGCCCTAAAAGCCTTTACTGATCTTTAATTATGTGCTTTATGTTCACAGTTACACTTAAAACATATTGGTAGCATAAGTAAACTTGCTCCACCTTAAAGTGTTTGAAGTGTTCGTGCTCTTCAGCTAATTCTGTGAGATTGAGTTTGAAATCCAGGGGCATGTCTCTCCTCTCAGCAGGCGTGTCTCTCCTGCCAGGAGGCGTCTCTCCCCTCACTGAAGAGTTGTGACATTCACAGGCTCCACAAGCTCCTTGCTGTACTATAACCAGTTATACACACAGCCTGAACTGATGAAACACATGTGAGGAATGCACACTGCCCCCTCTCTTCCACCTCTGTTATCAGGCAGGAGACTTTGTGGCTGTTATATGGAGGAATGCACACTGCCCCCCCTCCCCCTCTGTTATCAGAAAGGGGACTGTGGTATATGGAGGAATGCACACTGCCCTCTCCCCTCCTCCCCCTCTGTTATCAGGCAGGAGGCTGTGTGACTGTGTTATATGGAGGGAACACAGGACATAAGACTGTGTTATATGGAGGGAACACAGGACATAAGACTGTGTTATATGAGGGGATCTATGAGTTAAACAGTCAGTAATTAGTCAGATCATTCACTTTAGAGCTGGTTGATGAGTATAGAGCCAGCAGCCCTCTCACATAGCTGGTTTTACTTTTTGTTTTAACAGCTCAGAGGGGAGTAAATACAGAGTGTGCAGGCAGCCAATCACTGCGCAAGGGGCATGGCTGGGGCGTTTCCTGTCTGGGGGTGTATCCCAGCAGGCTGAATGAAATGTCAGTCAGCCAATCACAGCGCAGGGGGCGTGTCCAGGGCAGTATCCATCCGCGGGCGTGTTCCGACTAGCCAAACACAGAAAAGGAGGCGTGTCCCGAAAAGCAGTAGCAGAAATAGATGCATAGAAAAGCTCATATCTGGTATACTAAGTGACTGAGGTAATGCAACCCAGTTACAAAAGTGTTTATTTTTACTGTCCCCATAATCTGAGATATGATCTTTGTAGCGAGAAAACCCCTTTAAAAGGGCTTTCTGGCTTAAAAATAAAAAAAATACACCTGCTCACCTCTGTACTGACTACTGTTCCGGTATCTGGTCTGTGCCGTGTAAATGCGGCCTTAGACTGGTCACAAAGGTGGGCCCCTGGGCATAGAGACCCCTGCAATAATCTTCTCCACTGTTGGGCCCAAAGATTCAACTTTACTGGAGGGCCCCGAGAATCAATTCCTCTGGTGAACCCTAGACACCCCAGTCCAACACTGGCCCCTAGAGTCAGTCCACATGGGTCAGATTTTCTATAGGTTATTTCTGCAAAAGTTCTACAGAAAACTGGCAGAAAAATGTGCAAGATAAATCCGAACAGAGTTTTGTGAATTTTCATGCAATTCTGCTCATGTGGCTTTTCCTGCAAAAGCTGAAAATAAATCTTCACCCATGGATTATGCACCTGCAGGTTGTACAGATTCTTCATGCTTAGTAAATATTTGCTTTGGAGGGAAGTTGTTTTTACTTTCTTAGGTTATTGATTATGGAGCTGTAGAAAAATAAACTACAAATAAGGGAGTATAAAATTCCTTCTATATGTGCTGACAATATGCCCCTCCGGCACTGAGCAATTTGTCTCCTTTAGCTGATGATGTTCCATGTAGCCCTGACCAAAATCTGAATATACTGATGCAGGATTGTTCTTCACACTCTGCTGACTTAATCTGTCACCCGACCTGTGGGATTTGACTTGTTTTTCCTCGAATGTTAGATCACCTTTCTTCCATTGTTTCTTCAGGTTGGTCCTTTATAAAAAATGAATGGAAACAGGTCATGAACTCCTTTGACCATTTGAAGCAAGGTATTGACTTCCTGGATTATGTCTGCTCAAAGGGGGTAGTGTTTCTTATTAAGGAGAGGCATCATGTAGGGGTGTGGAGGCCATGGTCGCTCCACTTAAATTTAAATATATTTAATTAAAGGGGTTGTCTCACTACAGGGATTGCTTTTTATATTAAAGATCTTGCAAAAACAACTAACTTTGTAATATATGTTCATTAATAGTATCCTACCTATTCCGAGATATCCCCTCTTGTATGGGCTGCATCAGCCCCTCAGGTTGCTATAGCTACAGACCTATTTACTCTCTCATGATAGGCTGGAAGCACTGGTTGCTATAGCTACAGACCTGGCTTCTACTGCAGCCTAGTATAAACCAGTAAACACACCCCTGAATTCAAAATGAAACCAAGAAAACAGAACTGAGGTGAGATGATTCAATGTAGTGAGACAACCCCTTTAAGCTAATGGGAAAAGAGTTAAGGCTGCGTTCACACGGCATTGAAAAAATACCAGTTGGGTTATAGATTACTGCATAGTGTGGACGCGTTTCCCCATTAGTGATGCGGTTCTTCAGGGGAAGAAAAATATCCAGCCAACATCTTTGTGCAGTAAAATACAAACAAAAAAAAATAAATACAGGCAGTCCCCGGGTTACAAACAGGATAGGGACTGTAGGTTTGTTCTTAAGTTGAATTTGTGTGTAAGTCAGAACAGGTATATTTATTACATGTAACTCCAGCACAAAAAGGTTTTTTTTTTCAGTTTTGGATAGTGCAGGGAAGGGTTTTTACATTTGAATTGCTGTCTGTTTCCCTGTTAAGAAGATTTCACCTCATTTTCACCCCATGTGCTGCTGTGGAATGCTGGAACTTGTCGTTTCACAGTTCTAACTACTGTGGAACATAGAACTACAAGTGCCAGCATGCCCCATAAGTCTCAGTTTGTAACTAGGGGACAGATGTAAGTCAGAACGGTGTAAGTCGGGGACTGCCTGTACTTGTATAGACTGGTAAAAAGTCACTAAAATTAGTGATAAACCGGACATAACTATGGGCCCATATAGATATAAGAGTGGGCTAACCATCACCTTACCTGATCCCTTTTTAAATGTTCATGTGCATTCAGAAATTGCACCATACGTAATCTCAGTTCCGGTTAACAGACCCCAACCAAAAGAGTATACTCACAATAAAGATACATCAAACCCAAGACGACTCACTTCCGGTGCGTCACGCAATCTTCGGGACGCACAATAAAGACATGGAAGGCGCTCTGTGAAGCCAAGTACACCCACAGTGACGCACTTCCTGCTACTGGTCCTCTAGCTGTTCTAATGTTGTTGCAGGGAGTATCAGATCGCAGCGCATTATCCCCCCCCCCAAAAAAGCGGCGCTCGCACAGACTCAAAGTAAAAAGATTTACCAAATACACATAGCCAGTCTACACTGCATCAGACAAAAAACGGCTGAAAGTCGACTGTTTTTTTTCCAAATGCACGACCTCGGTTTTTATCACGTTTTGTGCAAAAAACGCGGTAGTTTCTTAATTTTTTTGCCGTCACCCATGCAATTGAATGAATCGGCGAAAAAACTAAAAGCGCCAGTGTATTATACAATATGTTGTATAATATACCGACACAGAAAGACGATCGGAAAAAAAAAAAAGGTGTAGACTTCAGGTCGTTTTCTTCTATTTTTGTCCATGGGGCTGCCTGAACGATCGTATTTTTGGCGGTTTTATAATCCTAATCCCGCAGAAAATACTATCATATTGCTGGCCTAAGAGGGATGAGATGCAAGGTCCTCATGTAACTCGTGTCGCTGGTGCATGGACAAACAATGCCGGACTACGGATGTATCCAAGAATGGCCACAAAAACTGGGAAAGGGGTTTTCCAGCACTCACTGATAAAATGAAAAAAAAAACGTTATTCCAAAAGGTAAAAATCCATGGCTGCCATGTGACGCGTTTCGAGGAGATACCCATAGCCTTTTTGTACATTTATTCTCATGGAGTATCTATACAGTCATAGTTGTCTCTCCTAAGAGGAACAGTAGTCTATGTGTGTCAGCTGGAGGGTAAATGTCTATTCTGCAGGATAATAAATCATGTGTTAAACACACAGGTCCCAGGCTGAATGCCTTAGTTACATAAAATGAAGCCTTAAATGTATGTGAATTACCCTGAGCTGCCAGCGCTGCTAAATAATCCTCATTATTCCCAGGACACAGCTACTTATGTGTGCACTTCATCAGAGCAGGTGAGGCCGGCACCAGAGCCGTCCATGCCTTTTTTTTTCGAGACCCCTTGTTGTGATGATGTCTCTGAAGCTGCAGTAACATTTGCACTCCGGTGTCCCATGTTCACATTGCTGTAATAATTCCCTGAGTTTATCCTGCCTCATTATTGTCATATTGTCACTGCTTGGTAGAATCAAATATTCATGAAAGGCTTCTTATTATTGATGTTGACTGAACATAGGAAGGTAAATCACACCGCACAGGTCGGACGTTGCACTGCTATCTAAGGTGGCGGCACCGACTGTAATTAGGTATAACCTTCATCACAAGAGAGAGCTCTATTTGCACATTTTTATGCACTTAAAGGAGTATTTCGGTTGATAACATTTATCACCTATGTAGTGGAGAGCTGATTAATGTTAAAGCAGACTGTTAAAGCGTTGAAAGCAGACCTGTGATATCTCCTGATGTGACTCTTAGGGCCGGTTCACACGGCTTATTCAAGCCGTAATTGCGGGATGGATTTCGCCCGCAATAACGGCTTGAATAAGGGGCGGGGGCGCGGGATAATGTGCATGTCACTTTCTCCCTGTCCGGCGGATTCGCCGAACGGTAAGAGGAGACTGAATCCATAGTTCTCCATGAGAACTGTGGATTACCGTAATAGCTGGGACGGATTCCAGCCGTATTGCAGCGCAAATACGCCGCAATACGGCTGCAATCCGTCTCTGCAATAAGCCGTGTGAACGGCCCTTTAGGCTATGTTCACACAACTTATTTTGGGACTGATTTGAGTCCGTAATTCGTGTATTACAGTTGAAATCAGTCCCAGTCATTACGGTAATCCACAGTTCTCATGGAGAACTATGGATTCCCTCTCCTCTCTCCGCTCGCGAAACACGGCGAGCGGGAGAAAGTGACATGTCAATTATTCACGGCGGGATACGCGCCGTGGATAATGAAAGTCTACACTGCCGAAATCCGTCCCCGCATTTACGCCATAGATAAGCCGTGTGAACATAGCCTTATAGTAAATCCTTGTGTTCCATGCAAAATAACAATTCTGGAGCGTCTTCTCTTATAACTCTGTGCTGTGCTGTTCCTCTGTTGTTCTTCCTAGAAATGTATCACTGAATCTGTCAGTTGGATGTTACTATTCCAGTTGTCAGATGGTGTGTCTCAGCGCACGCTGACTGTCAGCACTGATTGGGCAATGTCAGGCTGTGCAGCAACAACACCCCTAATTGGGAACACCCAGGGGTGTAACTAGAGGAGCCTGAGCATAGGTAGATAGGCTGTAGGTAGGCTATAGGTGGGGTCCACAAAAGTAGATAGGCTATAGGGGGCCCCCCGCATAGGTAGGCTGTAGTTAGGCTATAGGGTGCCCCCGCATAGGTAGGCTATAGGGAGGCCCATATAGGTAGGCTCCATAAAAAAATAATTCGGTTTCTGAACCTGGCACGGGCGGAAAGATGTGACGTCATCGCTCTGCCCACGTCAGCACTGGGGGCCTACGCCTGGTAGCCTTAAATGGGTTCTCTCAGAACAGGCTTTTGCAAGCATATTCACTTTTTCTTTCTCTTATAGCTTCACATTCAGGGGCGAATCTCTCCTCTCGGTAGGCATGTCTTCCCTCACTGTGTCTTCCTTGCTCCCTCCTTAGTTATCATCATCATTCTGTGTGAGCAGTGGGAGGGAGAGGATGTCACATCTCTGCAATGGTCAGTTCTCATCCCTGCAGAGCTGTCACCTCCCTCCCAGGCTCCATAAGAAACTCTTGTAACCAGAACACCTGCATTAGTGTAAGCAGTTATACATACAGCCCCTACTATTACAGAAAGTGAGATCTTGTCATTGTTTCCAGCACAGTGTATTATATGTATGCTCTATGGGTGGAGGGAGTGAATCTAGCATTGCCCAGATCCTTCACATCAGAGCTGTCCCAGTTTCACTTTCATTTTTGCACAGCTCAGGGGGGAGTAAGCACAGAGAGTGTAGGACAGCCAATCAACAGGGTGAGTTTACCGACCAGGGGGTTGAACTAAATATCAGGCAGCCAATCGCAGCAAAGGTGGCGTGGCCCGACCTCAGGCTGCTGATTTAGCTCTAGACACACACAGATTAGCTCATATCTGCTTACTAAATGATTTAGATAATACAAACCAATTGCAAAAGTGCTTATTTTTAATGTCTCCATCATTACAGATATGAACCTTTTAGTGAGAAAACCCCTTTAAGGCCTAATGCCTTAGGCTTACTAGGCGGATTAGTGGAGCAGAACGCCCGCTCTACTCTGCTAAGGTCGCGCAGTCACTGCCTCTGAACACTTGGGACAAAAGGCCCGGACATTCTGAGGCAATCGGTGCTGTGTAGACTACAGCATGGATATTTCATTGCGGTCTATATAGCACTGTGCACCATCAGATTTTCAGCCTAAGAGCGTTGAGGAGAGTAACTAGCCAGACCAGATATATTTTTGAATTTATAGAAATTGATTTGTCAATAAGCAGTCATCAAAAACACACTTGCAGTGCACTGTACCACCAATACATAGACAGCTAGCTGAGACTTCTTACCGCTTGTCGGTACAGAGCATGGTACTGGTTGACTAGATGAGATGCCTTTGAGGCAAGTTACAGGTTCCCATTGAGGAGATCCAGCTGTGTTTAGAGTCTTACAGGCAAAGCTCCATGGGAAAAGATTATGCAAATTGACTCTCTAGTGCCACCTATTGGTAACTGCCCGGTAGGTTATTATCAGACCCATAATAGTCTTACCTGGTTGCTGCCTTTAGGAGACAGAAGAGAGACAGTTTTTTTTTTTTTACTTTTAAAGCAGAGCTCTCTTGTATACTTTTATTACCTGTAAGGCTCCCTACACCAGCTGGACCTCCAGTAGGGACTTGTAGGCAGAGCTGCCATGTGTCTTTTCAGGGCCCTATACACCCATTACATGTTGCTGTTTTGTAACATATCAGCCTCCCCAATGTGGCAATTGATCCTGACAAGTCTATTGCCAATGCTGTCCTGATGGCGCCCCTGCTAGTAGCTCCTGGATCTGCATCACAGGGGTCCCTGCTGGCTATCCCAGTCATGTTTCAAGGTTCTTTTATGGGTTGGACACTGACTTAAAGTTTTACTTTTTTTTGCTTTTTGGCTAAAATCAAGTGTAGTATCAAATGCAGATTTTACTCCATTCAGGTCAATGGAAACTTTCCGCCACATAGGCATGAGATGTGTAAAATCTCATCCACATGGCTGGTACTGTAATCTGCGGGGGATTTCCCATGTGCAAATCCACAGGAAATCCCATGCCCACATAGTGGAAATGTTTTGTGGATTTACTTCAAATTTTACCCTATTGAATTTAATTAGGTAAAATCTGCACCAAAATCTGATTAGAATTTTTGTGTGCAGATTTTCTGTAGAAAATTTCTGCAGCATATCCATCCCGTATGCATTCGCCCTTAAGGGGAATTCACATGCCGTATTGCGCCGCGCTCAATGTGCCATAAGACGTCTTTATTGCGCTGTTGAAATCGCGCACTTGCAAGCACATTATTTCTAAACAAATACGACGCGCAGTGGTTCAAGGCAGATATCTGCCTCCTATACTTATAGGGGTTGTCTCCCTCCATTGATTCATCTTACCTCAGTCCTGTTTTCCTGGTTTCATTTTGAGTTCAGGGGCGTGTTTACTGTCTTTACTAGGCTGCAGTAGAAGCCAGGTCTGTAGCTATAGCAACCAGAGGAGCTGATGCAGCCCATACAAGAGGGGATATCTAGGAATAGGTAGGACACTGTTAATGGACACATATTGCAAAGTGACTTGTTTTTGCAAGATCTTTAACATAAAAAGCAGCAATCCTTGTAGTGAGACAACCCCTTTTAATTATTTGATGGCATGTATACGCCTGAAAGAATCAACGTCAGTTCTTTTCAGGCGTGTGAAAAAATACAAGAGTAAAATACGCGTCCTCTCCATGACGTGCAATTTTTTACATACTGTTTTTGGGAGAAGTGGATTTAAACCCTTTGGGTGCAAAATACGCCCAAAAAGCATGTGAACATACCTTTTTTCACTGCACGAGCTCATGGGTAGGAAGATATCTCATTGTTTATAGCACACATCACCACAGTTTTTTTTTTTTAAGAAACTGGACCATTCTCTCCTCCTCTCACCTTCCCCCTTCTTCCTCTCTTCTTTCCTTCTTCCTCCTCTCTCCTTCTCTCCCCCTCTCTCTCTCTCTCTCTCTCCCGTCTTACTCTCCTCTCTCTCTCTCTCTCTCTCCCCTCCTTCTCTCAAAAAAAAAAAAAAAAAGACTTTTTTTAATCCCCAAAAACCCATAAAACCATTTTTTCCTCCGTAAACTTTCTTTTTTTGTAGCTGAAGCTATAAAACTCAGAAACATTATGGAAACCACACAGAGAATTGGTGCATTACCGAAGCAGATCTGCTTAAGTGATAAAAACATAAATTAGATGGAATAATGGGCCGGGATGCAGACCTATTAGGAGCAGGCTCGTTTTCATCCTCCGTTATGTAACCCAATGTTTTCTCTCCGGTCTCTGGGGACAGTAAATGATTGCTGTAAAACCGTATTGCCGGCGCAAGAATTTTTTGAGAAAAAAAAATATGCAATAATATCACGCGAGAAAAAATCAAACAAATCCCATAAGAACCAGGGTTTATCTTTAGTAGCACCAGAGGCGAAGCTGCTTATATCAGGTATCAGAGGTTTTACTGCCATGTTTAGACATTAGACCCTCCAATATTAAAGGGCATGGTGGCTCCGTGTTTAGTATTGTCATCTTGCAGCGCTGGGGTCCTTGGTTCAGATGTGATCAAGGACAACATCTCTGTTGAGCTCATTGGTTTCTCATGTGTTTTCTTCTCACACTCGAAAAAAAAAGTGAAAAAAACAAGACATTATGTAGAATATGTTAGTGCTATATAAAAGCTGTCCCCAGGTTATGAACGGGATAGGAACTGTAGGTTTGTTCTTAAAGGGAATGTGTCATCAAAAAATGATCATTTTTTTAAAATCCCATTTTTTTGTTTAAAGGGGTTTGCCAGGAACAATTTTTTTACCTCCTTATCACACAGGGAGAACAAGGGAGAATGCAAAAAATAATGATCATGAAAGCTGCAGGGTGAGAGAGAGGGGGGGAGAAAGGGGTGAGGAATAAGGGAGCGTCTCAAAACGTAAATAAAATAATGATATTGTAACATGCAGACACAGCAAACCAGACACAGGGCCAACACTGCACTTTCTACCCACCCTTGAACCACTCATTTTTCCCTGTCATCAATAAAAAGGTCTAGGGAAGCTTTTAGGTTTAAAAAGGGGGATAGAAATCTTAGTCTCCAGGGCTTCACTTTTTGTAAACATATATTTGAAAGGATTAAATACCCATTTTGGAGGATCCCCCCCCCCCTCAACATTACAATGTGGGGAAAACCCCCCTTTAACACAATTCAAACACTGTTTTTACAACATGGAAAAAAATAAAAAAATATTGCGGGCAGCACAGTATCCTTTACAGTTAA
>JAODAL010055633.1:0-23826 GCA_025379985.1 Phyllomedusa bahiana
TTTTTTTTTTTTAAATTTTTTTACAGGGGTCCCCAAATTTTGGAATAAATGAAATGCTAGTTTTACTCACCCAGGTCAATAAAATTTAACAGAGAAAACCAAATTTTTTTTTTTTATTTTTTTAATGCTTTTTTACCCCAATAAAAGCACATTTTATTAAAAAAGGAAAACACGTTTTTGCCATTCGCCAAAAGTCTGGGTTTATCCCTTTTTTTTTTTTTTTCTGTTAGAGAGCTGTTTTAGGCCCGGTTTTTTTGCAGGATGAGAATGAAAAATTTTTTGTAAAATTTTTTGGGGGGACAAAAATTTTTTGATCAGTTTTAAAAAAATCTGTTTTTTGGGAAGGAAAGGGTTAAAAAAAAACTACAATTGTAGTGGGTTTTTTTTTATTTTTTTTTTTAAAATAGCGCCCATTTGTGCATTACCCAAAGATAAATTAGTTTTTCCTTTTTGGGGGCGATCCCAAAAAAGGGCGATCCCCAAATTTTAATATAGGTTTTTTATGTTGAAGCATTTTTAAAAAAAAAAGTGTTTTAATGTGTGAAACAATATTTTTTTCATCGCAAATCATCTGAAACCATAATTTTTTTTCGTAAAACCAGAGACGTAAAGGAATTTTTTTTTGGGATAAACCTGATTTTTTAAAAATTGGGTCCCAAATTTCACTTTTATATGCTTTTTTTGATAAACTTTTTTTTAAATTTTTATGTGTTTGTGGGATGAAAAAAAATTCTTTGTTTTTTTTTTTTTTTTTTTTTTTTTAAACAGCTTTTACCAAAAAGGGTTTAAATTAATGTAAAATTTTTTTTATAGGGCAAGTGGTTTCCAAAGGGCGGGGCGTCCAAATACCCAAAAAGGGGGTTTTTTTCTGAAAAAGGGGAAAAGGGCGTTTCCATTTTTTTAAATTTTATTTTTTTTTTTAATTTTTTTTTACACTTTTTTTTTATTTTTCCCCCATAGGGGATTTGTATGGCGTTTTTGGGGAAGTTGGAAAAACTTTTTAAAACTGTTCTTAGGGGTTTTTTGCCTTCTTTAAATTTTTCCTTTGTCTGCCCAGCAACAGTGAGGTAATAAGGGAGGAGAAATCGATTTCGGGGGAAAAAGGGCCCGGGTTTTGACAGAAATTTTCCAAAAATGAAGCAGGGAATAAAGTGCCCAATCCAGAAAGTAGTATCCCAGAGGGGAACCTTTTTCCCCGGTGCCCCGGGCCCTCACACAACATACAATTTGGGACAAGGATTAAGAATCATCAGGTAAAGGTATTTCAGCAATACAGCAAATTGTGTACAAGACTGTAATGCTAGCACCAGCCATGGCCTGCTTACCCTCTTTTCATGCATTTGATGTGAACAAGCCCCAAGCAATCTTGGCAGCACGCTGGAATAAATTGCTGAAACACTCCGAGATATTCCTACAAGCAATGAACTGACAATGCAAGAAAGAAAGCTATGTTATTTCACAATGCTGGGGAGCAAGTCTATGTTTTATGAAACAGTTCAAAAAACAAAATGTGGTCAGAACATCCATTTAGAAAAATAAATGTACAGGTGCAAGCTGGTGTATCAGCCAAAAGCAAAGCAAACACAATACACAACTCCACCCACCTGCACAGTTTTTTTAATCAGATCCCGGGTTTTAAATTTTTGGGAAACTTCCCCCCTGAAGTGTGGAGGGCTGAACAACACCAAAAGTGGTAGTGTAAAGCGAGGTTCCCATGAATTGTGGCACCTTGCTGGGAGGTGGGATTTACATTTTTTGATCAAAAATGTACACTAAAAACCTAATTTTTTCATATATTCCATAAAATTTTAGGTCCTTTTCCCCTTTTTTTTTAGTCCCTTGAGGCTGTTGATATTGTATTGTTTTCTTTCTTTTGGCTGCCACACCATTTGCAAAATACATTTATTTTAAAAATTTAAATGTGCTCCCCAAATTGTGTTTTTAAGTTTACAGAGGAAGTGGCTGACCCCATTTGGGTTTTTGGCACCCCACCCACCACAAAATTTTTTTTAATCAGATCAATTATATTTGGGAATTTTCTTCCTGAAGTGGGAGTCGAAAAACACCAGGAGAGGTACATATAAAAGCTTGTGGAGAAAGAACTCATGACCTGGGGGACATTGATGTTACTGAAGTTCGGAAGACCTGGAAAAAAAAGTTGTTTTATGGGGACTTGCCAAGGGGTATTCAAAGAGAAAAGGCACAAACACCCTATATTTTGGGAAATTTTCCCCAAAATAAATATGCAAAAAAAATGTTAAAAATTGATCTAAAAAGATAACATCTTGCTTCACCGAAAGATAATTACAACTTAAGCCCCCATGTCATCTGCGAAGAAAGAGACTGAAATTTTTGGGATTTCATCGGGTGCAGAAAAATTCAGAAAGTTATCAGCAGGTTCTTTTCAGGAAAACTTGGAGTCCTCAATTGAGTGATGACATCCTTTTTTTGGGACAACCCCAAAGGAGCGACAACATTAGAAACAAGTATTTAAGATTTTAAAATCAACTAACGTAAATCTTTTAAAAGTGGTTTTAACCCCAAGACATTCAACTTTTTTGGCTTATTTTTTTGGAAATGGATTTCAGCATCCTTCAAAAAAAAAAGCATAACCCCTCCAGCAAAATCAAAAGGTATTAGATATTTGAAGTTTTCTCTGACTGGACATATACTGTTCTGGTTATGTTTTGAACCCCCTTTTACACCCCAAGAAAGATACTCCTTGGTCATGGATTATTAAACATTATTAAGCATTTGATACCCTAAAGTCCAGTCTGACTACTGACACAGTCGTACCATTTTGACCCCCTAAAATATACACAGCTAATTGTGGATGCCAGTCCTGTAGGCATTAGTACAATTTTAGCTCAGGTATCCAAAACTGGCAGCATTTCTACAGTCTCCTATGCAAGTAAGGCTTTAACAGAAACAGACCAGCGCTATTCCCAAACTAAGAGAGGTGTTGATTTCTGCACTTTGCCAGATCATTCCTATTTACTGGTTGTCATAGATGATTTTTCTAGGTTTCCAATCATTGAGTCTCTTTCCACCACCTCTGCAAGAGCTGTTGTACCAAAATAGGACAAGATCTTCTCTGCCAATAACATATCTAAAACAGTATAGACCAACAATGGGATGCCTTTCAATAGTGCAGACTTTCAGTCTTTTGCAACTAATCTTCACCCAGAGAAAAATAACCCCTTATTGGCCTCAGACGAGAACAGAGTGAACGCCAGAACTTTGAGATGAATTGGACCCCCCGCTCGAGATAATATGCAGTGGCAGTCTATGCAGGTGGAAGAAGTGACCAGCAATCTGATGAACCAAGGGAAGACCGGGCAGAGGCGCAAAGTGGGACATCTTCGAGAGCCAGTCCATAACCACCCAAATGATGGTATTATATGAGGAGGGTGGTAGGTCAGTAATGAGGTCCATGGCTATATGTGTCCAAGGAGACTCTGGTATGGGCAAGGGTTGCAAAAGGCCAGCAGGTTTGAGACAGGGAGTCGTGTTATGGGCAAACGTGGCACAAGAATGAAAAAAGTCCTTGATATCCTGGCCCAGATTAGGCCACCAGTAATGATGAGATATGAATAAGCAGGATTTTCAAACTCCAAGACCCCCGACCAGCAAAGAGCAATGTCCCCACTTCAAGACTTTTTTGCCTTAGAGCAGGAAGTACAAATGTTTTCCATGGAGGAATATGTTGGTGATCAATGGGCTCATCTGTATTCAGGAGTTCAGGAGGAACGATATGCCAGGGTGCATAGTCTACATCAGAGGCATGGGAGAGAGCATCAGTCTTGATATTCGTATTCGCAAGTCTGAAGTGTATCAAGAAATCAAATCTGGAGAAGAAGAGGGACCACATAGCTTGCTGAGGATTTAAGCGCTGAGCCGTCTGAAGATACAGCGGGTTCTTAGGGCCGGTGAATATGTTGACTGCATGACAAGCCCCATCTAGTAAATTCTTCGAAGGCCAACTTAATGGCCAGCATTTCTCAATCCTCTATAGTGTAATTTCTTTTGGCAGGGGAGAAAGTCTTAGAGAAAAAAAATAATGTGATAGTTTTGCCTTTGGACTTTTCTGTGTGAGGACTGCACTTGCACCTACAGATGAGGCATCCACTTTGAGGAAAAAGGGTTTCTCAGGGTTGGGCCTTTACAGACACAAAGGCAGACTTGAGATGGGAAAATGCTTCTTCTGCCTCGGGTGGCCAGGATTTTGGATTTCCATTCTTGGTAAGTGTCACATTTGGCACTACGACAGTGGAGAAGTGTGGAATAAACTGTCGGTAATAGCTTGCAAATCCCAGGAAGCACTGCATGGCCTGTAGCCCAACTGGTCGCAGCCAGTGTAGGTTGGAAGACAACTTGGCAGGATCCATCTGAAGTCCTTTGTCGGAGACAATGTAACCAAGGAAGGCTAGACTGGTCTGTTTGAAGACACATTTTTCAAGCTTGTCATAGAGTTGATTGCTCCATAGGGTCTTAAAACCCCGGGGAGCCCAAATGGAAAAAAATGGCTTAAAAGTTTTGGGAAATGAAATAAAAGAATTGTCCAGAACATGGGACCATGGTAAGGAGTCTCTGAAGATCTCCTAAAAAATTTCTTGGGAACGGGGGGAGTTTTCCCAAGGCCAAAGGCAACCTAAATACCAATGTCCACTGAGTTTTTAAAGTGGTCATCCATTCATCGCCATCGTGTTTGCAAATAAAATCCCCCCCCCCCCCCAAAAAAAGTAAGCTTTAAGACTTTCCGGGAAAGGGGTCAAAGGTTGGAGATCGGTGACAACAGATATCGGTACTTAACTGTTATTTTATTGAGATAGTTGATGCAGGGGCAAAGGAAATCAACATTTTTTTTCAAAAAAAGAAGAAATTTGGCCGTGGGGGAAAAGGATTGGGTAACCCTTTCTGGAAGTTTTCTTTTATGTAAGCCACCATGGCCTGTGTTTTGGGCATTGACAAATGATAGACCCGCCCGAGGAGGGGGGAACCCAAGGGCGGGGGGTAAAAGACAGTCATAAGCCGTTTTGGGTGGAATTTTTTTTGCCTGTATTTCAAAAAAGAATCGTTTTTTCCGGTAGGTGGGGATTAGGGGAAAAGGAACTGAAAAATGAAGGCCCTCTATTGGATAAAAAACAAACCCTAATTTGCTTTGCCCCACAGAGTCTTTGGAAAGAAAAAGGGAAATTATCCAAGCCAGATTATTATCTGCTTTACCCATTTCGGGGTTTTTTCCCTATATTGCAGAGCAGAGGATACTGGGGGCTGGGTGGAAGGCAATGAGTGGCTCGAAAGGGGAAAATCTCCCCCAGGGGGAAAGGGGCCCCTATAGGCGTGTGGAGATTCGAAATTCCCTTTTTTGCATCCCGAACATCTCATATCATAAGCATTAGGGAAAAAGGGTGAGAATTTGGTAAGGTGGGGGCATACTCCATATTGAGTGAAGAGTAGTGGGAAAAAAGTACCATACAGGGACCAAAGACAGCGAGAATGACAGTTTGCCCCAACTGTAACTTTGCCATTTTTCAATTGAGTCCCGGAGCGTGGAAACTGGCCACGAATTCCAGAAGAAGATAGAGGAGAAAAGGTAAACATAAAACCGTTTTTCTCCTTTGTATGCCCCATTTTGAAGACCAATGGGTACAGAACAGAATAGATCATGATCATTCTTTTTAATGAGGAATGTCAAAGGTTTATTGAAACGGATCGTCTCTAAACGATACTTAGAAACCAGAAAAGGGTCAAAAATTTTCCGCTGTCCTAAATCCATGAAGGAGGGGTTGAAAAATTTTGCTAACTGGGTGTGGGTTAGATTGCAGGTCAAATGGAGATGTAGTGTTCACACATAGGGTCGCCTCTCCCATGTAGCCTAGGTGCATGAGTTTTGCAGGCATCAACAGGACCTTTCTGGCTGTGGCAGGTGGGCTCTGTCCATTTGTATTGGTTTTTGCAGAAAACAATTTGGTGGGGCGGGGAGCCCTTTTGAAAATCAGAGAAGATGGGGAAAGTGGCTCAGCTAGACCAGGTCAGGTTGCTATACGGGTAGCCAAATGGAAAAGCCATCGGGGAAAAAGGTAGGTCCGCAGAACCATCTTTTATTTTAAAAGAAAAGACCCTGCCGAATGTGGTATGAGGGTTTCTTTGTTCCAAACAACCGAGGAAAGGGTGCAAATTGTAAAATATTGTCCAGTGGGGAGCCCTTTTGACATAGGCGGAGCAGAGAGGCCACAGTGGAAGACGTACGTCCTGGTTCCTGAAGCACATTGCAGAATGACTCCAGGAAGACATGAATGTTGGCAATCACTGGATCTCCTTTGTGCCAAAGGGGTGTGGTCCAGGCCAAAGCTTCACTCTACGAAATGACTAAAAATGCAATTTTTCTTTTAGTGGGGGAAAAGGTTCGTTTAAACCAAATAATGGGCACGAAGGTGAACGGGGAGAAAACCGTTGGTAAAAGCACTGGACGGGGGATCCAATCATAAAATTAAACTTCTTTATTGGAATCCATTAAAAACACAACATCCAAAAAATTATGGATAACGCGTTTTTGGGGGGTCGCCCCCTTTACTCAAAGCCGACAAAGATGTAAATAGCAAAATTTTTTATATAATTCAATTAAAAAAACATGAAACTACCGGGAATCCCTTTCATCTTTATGGTTCCCCAAAAGGGGCTGGAACTTTCCCCCAGGTGGGGGATTTCGGGGGAGCAAGTACGGGTGCAAGCTGCTACACATGGTGGAAAATGGGTTTTTAGGGTAAGGGTTCTCGGTGCAGGGGTCAAAGGTGCGCAGGATTTGCAATCCCACCCCGTAATTGCTTGACACTTGGGTGACAGAGGCCCAGCCACCCTGACAGGACGGTGCACCCGCCAATGGGGGGGCCCGGAAGCCGCTAATCAGACAGGGGCTGATCCGGGAGTCCCATTTAAAACCCCCAAGGCATGCAGCGCCGGAATTTGGCTACCTTGTGTTATTGTTCTTATATTGGTTTTGTTACCGTATACCTAACCCCGGCCTTTTTTCCCCCACCCCGGGTTGCTCCTGATTTTGTACCTCGCTGTTGTGTTTGCCTCGGCTTGTTTACTTTTTTCCCCTGGTTTGATTTTTGGCTTGCGTTTCCCCATTTGATATTGAAACGATTCTTATATTCACTTCCCGACAGCCCCCGACTATAGCAGCAGGGACGTCGCCCAGTTGCGTCTTCCGCCCCAGGGCCACGCAAGAGGCGGGGCATGCCTGGGTTCCAGTTAGGGGGCATGCACCCCCCTTTAGTGACATGGTTGAAAATGTTAAATCTGTTTCAGTAGTCATTGGACTTACAATATTGACAGGGCATCCCGGCAGAATCCTGGCTAATCTAATGTTAGGAAGTTAGGATGGGCCCTTTGGGCCACCACAAATGTGGGGAAAGCCACATCAGGGGGCAGATTTAAGGTGCCTCCCCGTTTTTCCCCTAGAACCCCGCTAGGGAATTTGGATCATGGGTGGGGCGGGTGCAGCGTGGGGCAGAACGGAGGCAAAACTCATAGTTGGGGGCAGGGAAAAAAAGCCCAAACAGGGGGAGGCAAACTTGTAGGGATGGAGGGAAGGTTTGGGACACGAGAGCAGAGAACTCTGAAAAACACTTTCTTAAAGGATGGGGAAAAATCGGCAGGGAGTACAGAAATACAAAGATTAGGGTAAGGTGTGCGCTCCGGGATGGGGACGCTGCGCCAGGGGCGAGATTTGGGAGAAGCGAAATGTGAGAGGTGAAAAACAGGACAGAAGACAAGTATGCCCAAGCCACCGAAAGGATGTAGGCCCCCCGTACCAGGCAGGGATGCTGCCAAGAGGGGACAAGAGTGCCCACGTACCGATGTGCGGGTCGCGGGACCACCCATGACAAAATGTGTTGTTGTTATAACTTTTCCCTTTTGGGTTTCCCTTTGGTTTATTCATTTTTCTTTGTCTGATGCAAAACTGAGAAAAATAAGGAGGGGTGTTGATAAAGGAGTTAGGATTGTTAGGGTGAGCTACGGAGAACATGGGAAAAAGTTTCTGATGCAGAAAGTAGACTTATTCCTGGTGACCAGCATCGTCACTGCAACAATACAATATTCTCATTTAAAAATTGGTATACATGGGTTTGTTAGATTTATTTTGGGCATACACTAAGATTTAAATGATCCTGGATACAATTTAAGAGCCTTGAATACATAAAGTATTCAGGACCCTTTAATTTTTTCATTCTGTTTCATTGCAGCGATTTAGTAAGATCAAAAAAGTTCATTTTTTTGGGATAAGTAATGTATACTCTGCACCCCGTCTTGAAAGAAAGAAAAACTGAAATGTAGAAATTTTTTCAAATTTATTAAAGAAGAAAAACTGAAATATCACATGGTCTTAAGTATTCAGACTCTTTGCTGTGGCACTGATATTTAACTCACATACTGTCCATTTCCTTCTGATCCTCTATGAGATGGTTCTTCACCTTAATTTGAGTCCATCTGTGTTTAATTAAACTGATTGAACTTGATTAGGAAAGGCACACACCTGTCTATATAAGACGTCAGAGCTCACAGTGCATGTCAGAGCACATGAGAATCATGAGGTCTAAGGAACTGCCCAAGGAGCTCAGAAACAGAATTGTGGCAAGGCACAGATCTGGCCAAGGTTATAAAGGAATTTCTGCAGGAAAAGATTCCTAAGAGTACAGTGGCCTTCATAATCCTAAAATGGAAGACGTTTGGAATGACCACAACTCTTCCTCGACCTGGCTCTCCAGCCAAACTAAGCAATCGTGGGAGAAGTGGCTTGGTGAGAGAGGCAAAGAAGAACCCCAAGATCACTGTGGCTGAGCTTCAGAGATGCAGTAGGGAGATGGGAGAAAGTTCCACAAAGTCAAATATCACTGCAGT
This sequence comes from Phyllomedusa bahiana, assembly GCA_025379985.1. Classification (NCBI taxonomy): domain Eukaryota; kingdom Metazoa; phylum Chordata; class Amphibia; order Anura; family Hylidae; genus Phyllomedusa; species Phyllomedusa bahiana. The sequence goes on from JAODAL010055633.1 coordinate 8,908, forward strand.
CCTCCACCAGTTGGGGCTTTTTGGCAGAGTGTGCAGACGGAAGCCTTTCTTCAGTGCAAGACATCTGAAAGCCCATATACAGTTTGCAATAAAACACATGAAGGACTCCCAGGCTATGAAAAATAAGATTCTCTGGTCTGATGAGATGAAGATTGAACTTTTTGGTGTTACCAGGCACTGCTCATCACCTGCCCAATACAATCCCAACAGTGAAACATGGTGGTGGCAGCATCATGCTATGAGGGTGTTTTTCAGCTGCAAGGACATGACGACTAGTTGCAATTGAAGGAAAGAAGAATGGGGCCAAGTACATAGATATTCTGGATGAAAACCTCTTCCAGATTGCTCTTGACCTCAGACTGGGCCAAAGGTTCATCTTCCAGCAAGAAAATTACTCTAAAATAACAAAGCAGTGGCTTCAAAACAACTCTTTGACCATTCTTGACTGGCCCAGCCAGAGCCCTGACCTAAACCCAATTGAGCATCTTTAGAGAGACTTGAAAATGACTGTTTACCAACGTTCACCATCAAACCTGCGGGAATTGGAGAGGATCTGCAAGCAAGAATGGCAGAAGGTCCTTAAATCCAGGTGTGAAAAACTTGATGCATCATTCCCAAGAAGACTCATGGCTGTAGTAGCTCAAAAGGGTGCTTCTACTCAATACTGAGCAAAGGGTCTGAATACTTAAGACCATGTGATATTTCAGTTTTTCTTGTTTAATAAATTTGCAAAAATATCTACATTTCTGTTTTTATTCTTTCAAGATGGGGTGCAGAGTGTACATTAATGAGCAAAAAGATTAACTTTTTTGATCTTACCAAATGGCTGCAATGAAACAAAGAGTAAAAAAAAAATAAAGGGGTCTGAATACATTCCGTACCCACTGTATAATAGTTGAATTCATTTTGAATTGAATATTTAATCCATAGTTGCAGCAAGTAAAGATGTTTGTCAGAAAAAAGCATGCATATTTACAAACGTGACTGTGATGGTGAACATCCATGTCATATAAAGTAAAAGCAACTTATGTTGAGCTATATCACATAGAGTGCATTACAGGAGTGCCAGATAACTTCCATTGAAACATGGCTATTTCAGGAAAGATAGAGTTCTGAAAGCTTGATCAGTTGTGATAGATATGATGCACATGAGACAGGAAAATGACTAATGTTGATCTTTATACAGAACAATCTGATAAACCCAATTCCATTACAGAGAATGTGATGGATAACAGAAGAGGACATATTTTTCCACAGAGAAATTATAAACAAACATGTGAAGAAGAGATACTTAGACCATCTTAGATAATGATTTGATTGATGGCAAAACACACAGCAGTTTCTTTGAGCTGAAGTAGAGTTTACTAAGAATTATAGACTCAACAAACAATGTTTGTTCTTTGAACTAAGCTTAAAACTTCAGACATTTACAGCTGACAAAACAGGGTAATATTACAGCATTAAGAGCAGCTCGCAATATTTGTCTCAACTTCAAGTTCAAAGGATAGAAAACGTTTAACTGAAAATGTTTGTACTTTGTACACAAAGAAAATAAATAGGAAAAATGCATATTAAAGGGGTTTTCTCCCCATGCTGTTTCACAAACCATTACTCTGACAGTGCAGGAGATTACAAGATTACAGATAAAGCCATCCTTTTCAGTCCTCACAGCACGTGTACTGTATCTTTTGTTTAGTGAAGTTCATATATAGCTAGATTTAATTACTTTGTTTGGAACTTTGTCCATCCATGGGTTGATGTCACTCCATGTTCTCTCAGCTAATCAGATAACAGACGTCCATCTCCTGTGCACGTTACCATAGAAACCTGTGTGGACTCAGAGAGCTCATAAACTTATTGACCAATATATTTAGAAAAAGTCTTTATTTAACTTCATGTTCATCTTCATGTAGTGAGAAAACCGCTTTAAGTCTTTTCTTTTGTTTCTATTATACTATACATTGCTACCATCTATTAGACAGACCTGCCAGAGGTATCTGTGGTGCCACCAAGCCCCACAAAATATAAACATATATTTTGTAAGTAAATAAATAAATCCAATGTGGAAGTCTTAGGCTATGTTCACACGGCTGATTTGGGGACAGATTTCAGTCCATATTGCGCGCCATACTGCGCGCAAATATGGCTGAAATCTGTCCCTGTCATTACGGTAATCCACAGTTCTCATAGAGAACTATGGATTCCGTCTCCTCTCCCCACTCGCGAAATACGGCGAGCGGGGAAAAAAGTGACATGCACATTATCCGGCGGGATACGTGCCGTGGATTATGAAAGTCTATGGGGCCGGCGAGCCTCCGGCCCCCGTACGCACGCCATAATTGCGGGCGAAATCCGTCCCGCAATTACGAAGGCAATCAGCCGTGTGAACATAGCCTAATTTCTACTGCTGTAGAGCGTTAAGGTCACCAGATAATCAGTAGTTTCTAATAATAAATAAACTTATCAGCAAAAACTTTAATGTCTATTTATTGAAGCAATATTACCATCTAAATAATTAGCTTTAACATTTGAGAATGTGAAATGATCCCAAAACATACAGTTATGTCATGCATTGGTAAGGGGATAAACATGTAGGCAATTTAAATAAATAAACATTCTTACCAAATACACTGCTGTTCTGATTCATTTCAAAGAGTAGTTTTTCTCTCCTGATTGTTTCAAGATGGTTTCCTATGTTACAAACCACTGCTCTACTTTAGAAGTGGTGGTGCTGGTGATGTCACTCCCTCCTGTGTCATATCAATAGGAATCTGGCTTACTGAAAGAAACTTAAACCCATTAGAATAAGAGACAGAAGAAGCTTAGATGGCTTGTGCTGGGCTTTCAGAGCTGCAGAGGAACACTGTTATCTTCGTAAGTAAATACACAGGTAACAGTGTAAATGCAGATGACTCATACTGGTTAACTTTAGTAGTTTTCTCTCATAACAAATACAGTTCTACTAACTCACATTTATAGAAAGACACCCTATTTGGACAGTGTCATTCTTTAAAAAAAAAAAAAAAAAAAAAAAAAAACATCTTCAGTATCCCTCTAACAATAATCGGTGCAGCTTTCCACCACCAAGAGTGGGAAAGGTCAATGAGCACAATGTTATTAGATAATCAGCTGTTTTAAATGGGAGTATCTAAGAAAAAGGAACTGTTATGTAACTTTGTAAACCAGTTTTTGGTACTCTTCAATTGTTGATGTTTGGTGGGTGCCTACACTAATGCCTGATGGTCTGTGGTTTAAAACCCTAGTCCCGATACCTATAATTATCTATAGTATAGATAATTTCCTCTCCTTTAGAAAATGTTGCATAGAGCCATGCATAGGACTTTAATGCAACCTCAGTTATTTTATTCCTTTCTGCTAAATACCAAAAAGTCCATTACAAGAAAAGAATACAAGGTCTGGGTTAGCATTTCAGTTCTGTGCAGGGATGTATGCAAGATTTTCTCTAAAAGAGGATATTATAGGTATAAACATGCATTTATGATATGCACACACATTCATTGTCCTCATTACAAGGTTACTGTAAAGTGAATGCAGACTTTATTGTCATACTGTTTGCACAACTAATGTACATTCAGTACACATAAATGTATAGGACACAAGACACAAATAATGTGCCCTTATAAAAATAAAGTGCCATTGTTTGATATCAGATTAGAGCCAGCTGCTCACACAATTCTGATGAAAAAGATGTGCAAATCCCTAGGTGACTGCTTGTAGCCTGGCTGTATCACAGATAATCAATTACTGAGGCATAAAGGGAAATCTGGATTCCCATGTATACAACACCGGATGAGCTACAGGCCAGGAAAACTCCTGAAACAAGGGAATCTAAAGTAGGTGAATAATATTCTATGCCTAAACACAGCCTAAAATATGGTAAAATCACCTGAATGTCAAAAATTTGAAATACATACATAAATATTAAAAGTAACAACCAATCTTACCTCAGTATAGGATTGTCAGGTGCAGTACTTTCTGCCAAAGGCAAATAAAAATGTCAGTCTCATCTGATTTCAGTAGTTTAAGATTCTTAATGTTTGGTATCTTTGACTGCTTGTACTGACAGGCTATGTTATCCCCAAAATGAGTTACAACATTATAAAATCATAACAATACACATATCATTCTGCCTGCTTCCTTATACAGCAGTTTTGTCCCAAAATATCGTAGCATTGCTTTAAAATATTTTTTTTTCATTTTTGTTTATTCACAAATACAATGAGGAATATAGGAATGCCCTCTGCAAGCAAGACTACCATCCCTACTCTCACAGGAGGATACATATTGTTATTTTATTACTATTTTATTACTGTGGTATATTGCTTTTTTTATTATTTTCAGCAGTGAACTGTAATGCTTAGATCTGAGACATGAACTTATTCACGCACATTCTTTCTTGTTGCTCACTATAATAATTAATGTGTATGCTTTACTTTTTGGGTCGGTTGACAGTACACACAAATGTGTATTTACTGAATTTTATTTTGATTTATTTTCATTACTGAATTTTAGTAACTTTTTAATATAGTATAACCTATGAAAGAGGTTTTTATTTCATCAGGCTTTTTCACAGAGCCTACTCTTCACAGCCAGCTTCGGACTCCCATTTCTTATTGAGGCTGTGGGTGGTTTTGTAGCAGTGAATGGCATATCAGCTCTACTATTTGTATCTGGGTCTATTAAAGAGATATTGGTGATAGAAGGCTTTTATCGACAGGGCACAAGACTACAGAGCTCTAAATGGTTAAAGTTTGTCAATAACAAATGAGAACAAGCTCCTGTCCTGCTGATAAGCAGAAAGTGATGTCATCATCTTGGCCAGAGCTGCTAGAGCAGAGAGAGGTGGTCAGTACACAAGCAGGAGATAACATTTTCTCTATCCCTGAAACAAAGCAAAATCAGACCAGAATTTATTTGGTAATAGTCTAGATTTGCCTACATGTTTAAAACTATATAAGCTAGTATGGTGAGAAAAACCCTTTAATTAATAGTATCTTTTTATCCACTTTCCTTCTCCGTCCTCCTACTTAAATTCACCATTTACTCAAAATGGATCAGCTCACTGATGTATCAGATTACATGATGCCCATAGAAGTCTGTAAGGCCCCGTTCACACGGCTTATTTGCCGACGGATTGGCGCCGTATTCCGCGCCGGATTTGCGCTTCAATACGGCGCCAATCCGTCGGAGTCATTACGGTAATCCACTGCTCTCATTGAGAACAGTGGAATTCGTCGCTCCTCCCCGCTCGGCAAATCCGTCGGGCGGGGAGAAAGTGACATGCACATTATTTACGGCGCGGACGCGCCGTAAACAATGAATTGTCTATGGTGCCGGGAGCGGCACCCCCGCCGCGCTCCGGCCCCGCCCCCGTCCCGCCCCGTATTCACGGCGGATTTGTGCGCTCAATATGGCGCACAAATCCGCCGTGAATAAGCCGTGTGAACACGGCCTAACAGGGAAAGGAGGAGCAGGGTGAAACAGAGAGACAATTAGAGATGCTGCTGAATGTCCGTGATTCATAGTTTGTATTGGCTAGCACTGCTTTATAATGTGCTCAAAGTTGCTGCTTCTTTTTCAAAAGTGCTATACAAATATAGGCAGGGGAACATTTTAATGAGACAATTTAGGCAACTAGCCAGGATGTAAGACTCTGGAGGGCCCATGAAATACTGTATATCCTTCATTATAAACTACACCTTTTGTGCCCAATAAACTTAAAGGAGTGTTCCCACAATGCAAAGTGCACTGCACAAGTCGGCTCTCAACTAGCAGCGAGTCGACCATGCAGGAGAATGAGAAGGACGGCACATGTGGCCGTCTTCTCCTTTCACTTACATGGGAGTTCCCAATATAGCCATGTGTGGACTCAGCTATACTCGAGAGCTCCCATAGAGGTGAATGGGGAGCTGCAAGCACCAACCTCCTCACTCCTCATTCTCATGCATGGTCAGCTCGCAACTAGCCAAGAGCCAAGCTATGCAGTACTCTTTACTTCATGGAAACACCCCGTTAAATGTCATCCTCTCTCAAATCACATCTTCTGAGCATCACCTGGGGCTGGTATGAAGCTTTTGTATAAGGTCAAGCTATTTTATTCTGATTCAAAGCAACCTAGGGGGATGGGTGGAGTGCACAACCAAAACAGAGGCAGCCACTCTTTCATGCAAACAATCTAAAAAAACTCAAAACATGATCAGCACTTCCAAAACAATTCTAAACAAAATTGTGCAACTGACAAGGCTGAGTAACAATCTAAACAATCCCGCTACATAGGCTGCGATAACAGCACGGAATGAAGCCGGCTGCATTCCGTGCTGTTTCACTCTTTAGACACCGTGGCGTACACAGCTGCGGCATCTAAATCGTTGAGAAACGGTGCTGCGTACAATTCCACATTGCGAATGGGACCTCCGCAATGAGATTGCATGGTCCCAATCTGTTTTCATGGCAACTGGAAGCCTTGTATAGGCTTCCATCGCTAACCATATTTGTACACCCTATATCATTGTTAATACAATGCAATAGGCTGTATAAATGATTGCGTCTCCTAGTGGTGAAGCACCTTAGGGGGAATCAATGTTAAAGTAAAAAAAATATATATTTAAAGTGTAAAAAAAAATATTTAAAGTTTAACTCACCCCCCGTTTGCCATTTTACAAATAAAAAAAATAATAAAAACATTACACATAATTTGCATCACCGCATCCATAAAGATGCAATCTATTAAAAAATACATCATTTATCTCATACACTGAACAGCAAATGCCAAAATTGTGTTTTCTTTGGTCATTTCACATCACCTAAAAATTGGAGTAAAAGTGTATTTCAAACTTTTACCAAATAAAAAGTACATTTCATCCCACAAAAAATGCACCCTCATTCAAGTCTGTAGGTTGAGGTACAAAAAAGTTATAATTTGCAGAAAATGGCACCGTGGCAAAAATGTGAAAAATAGAAAATTATTTTTTTTTATGTTACGAAAACATAATGTTTGGTATTTCCAGATTTGTGTAATCCTGTAGAATTCAGATAACACATAATTTATAACAAAGACCGAACATCGTAAAAACAAAACTCCCGCAAGCAAGGCGCAAGTACATTTTTTTCCCATTTTGCTTTACTTAGAATTTTTTTTGCAGTTTTCCAGTATATTCTATGGTACGGTGAATGACACTATTAGAAAGTACATCTTGTCCCGCAAAATAAAAGCCTTCATATGTTTATGTAGGTGGAAAAATAGAAAGTTATGGAGAGAGGGAGAGGGAAAAACAAATGTGACAAAAAGAAAAAAAATAGGCTGCGGCAGAAAGGGGTTAAAAAGTGAATATGGGAACTAAGTTTAATTATAAAGAGCATTTCTGCTGTCTATAGTACATGTAACATACATTTTTTATCAAAACTGTGAGGACCTTAGGTGAGATGGGGACTACACTAAAGAAGCATTCTCACCTTACTGGGTGCCTTTCCAAGCCTCCAGGCTTTCAGGGCATGAAGGTCCTCAGAACAGAGTAAAGCACCATTTTGTTTAGAATTGCTTTGGTAGTGCTGATCACGGTTTGAGATTTTTAGAGTGCCTGCATGGGGAGTGATTGCCTCCCTTTTGGTTATGCCCTTCTCCCATGCACAGACTGTTTTTAATCAAAACAAAGTATAGCTGGGACCTGCATCCCCTGAAAAAATGGAAGCCTGAGAAGGCTAACATCAGAACCTCTATCCTTTATGTTAACCCTAAAGCCTTTTTCTCAAATATGTTCCTAAGCTACAACTGACCCTAATACAGCACTTAGATTTAGGACCCAGGACGTGCCGAGAAGGGCCAAACAGAAACTAGACACAAAAACAAATCTATCTTTCTTAAAACTTACATAGTACCGGTGGGGGCCAAACAAAACTTAGACAAAAGACAAGATACTGCATTCAGTCACAACTGAATTAAAAATACAGAAGACAAAATAATTCAAGAAAAAGATCTAGAAAGGATCAATACTTTTATACTTTGCAATCAGACATTTTCAACTGAGCTTTTTAGAGTAATGCAATGAGCTCAGATCTGCAGCCAGGTCATCAGACAGGCAGGGATCCTGATAAGTTATCATACAACCTTTTCAAACAAACAAAGACAACAGAAGACAGACCGAACACATACTGTATGTGTTTAATAATACGAGCGTGGTGCGATAGGCACCCTCCTCCCCAGAACGCACCCTCATGTTAGGCACATTAAAAAGTGACGAGTCTTACAAACAATGCGCCTAACACATTCGTTTGGCACATTAGACATCATAGACTGCTCACTTAGGCACATTTTACTCCAGAAAAGGATATAAAACCCAATCATACATGTCTTTATAAGTCTTTTTCAACAATTCGTAAATAAATAGGTTTAGAGCATGGATACAATGCTAGAGTAATGCATCACATATGATAAAAAGGAGCAAACCTAGCAGTAGCTAGAGCAGTAGCAGACTAAAGCTCATGGTATAGCTACTGTAACAACACCATGCGCAGAGCATACTGTACATGCTCTAACAGAAGCAAGCACAGTGCATTGATGTGTTAAAAGAACCAAATTTTCCGCATAAATAAGGTATCAGAACTAAATTCAGTGCATCTATATTGTATCAGTTTCTAGCTTACTGCATATATACAGAGGTAGGACCAAACTTACTGCATAAATATAGTAATAGAATCAACGCTACTACACAGATTCCAAAACAAACTTACTGCATAGATACAATAATAGAACCGTGCATATTGTATAAATATAAGAGCAAAACTAAGACTACCTTACAAATACAGTGACATAACCATATATATATATATATATATTTAGTAAATATAAATATATGGTAACAGAGCCAAGCTTACTACATAGATATATGGTGACATTTTATGAATAGCAGGAACTCTCCTGCCGTTTCATCCTCTCCTGCTTATTAGGTCAGCAGGAATGTACAGTATATGAATGTGTGTCTGCCTGAGCCTGAGGAGTCGAAGTGGAGCTAGATTTGCCATTAGGGCAAATAAATGTCCAATATTTCTCAACTTACACCAGTACAATAATAAAAAGTAATTTATTATAATTATCAAACTGTATAAAATTTAATTATTTAAATTTAATGAAAATCTTATCAAATAAAACTAATATAAAAATCTATAATATCCCCAAAATATAAAAATACCTCCTATAAAATGTATTTAAAATGAATAGAATCTAAAACTAATTTTACATTAAATAATCCACTGGTGATGTTGTTCAGATTTTTATATTTTAAATTTTTACTACATTCAATTTGAAATTTATTTTTGCTGCTCTCACCCTTTATTCTACATACAGCAAGAGCCAGCACAGCACAGGTATTGCTGGGACCTGTGGTCCACCAAGCAGGATCAGTACCATAGTTTCTATTCACTGACATGCTATTCTAATGACTTTTCTCTTATTTCCAGCCTATCTATAATCTTTATACATGTTAGGCACATTAGTAATGTGCCTAAGTTCCGTAATGCGCCAAACACATAGGCGAGGCGTGATGAACTTAAGACACCATTTATGAACGCACAAAAACCACTTTTATACATTCAGGCGCATTATACACTGAAAAATAGATGAGAAAATGAACTTTGATGCGCCTAGTTTAATACATGTTCCCATTAAAGACCAGCTTTGGCATACTGTATATTGTGCATATTGTCTCCTCTCTCAGAATGCAGAATGCCATAATAAATGAGGTTCCACATCCTGAAATAAAGTATCCATTCTCTTAGAAAAATCAGGATTATTTTTATTCTCTATGATAATATGGTGATGATTATAGTTTTAAAATGATAATTAGTGTTAAGTGATTTTAAAAGTTTATGGGAAAAGAGCTGAACTCTCCAGTGCCCTCTATTGTAATCCTCAAGTCACATCTGACTCACTGAGCCTTGCAATGTAAAAAGGATTCAAGCTATTCTAGTCTAGTTCATCTGCATACAGCTGTTTTGGGGTTTTGCTCCTCTTCTGTGCAGAATAGAACTGATTGGCTAGCAAGGTGAGAGGCGGTGAGTGTGGTTCAGAAGGGATGATATATCTCATTGGGGAGAAGTGTGATGTCGGTGCATCAGGTTTTCATCACCTTTTACAGCTCACTAGGTATTTGTATATTTGAAAGGCTTATGGGAAGAGAATTGAACTCTCCAGTGCCCTCTATTGGATTCATCAATCCTCAATTCACATGTAAGTCACTGAACCTTGCAATGTAAAAAGGATTCAAGCTATGCCAGTTTAGTTCATCTGCATACAGCTGTTTCAGGGTGTTGCACCTCATCAGTGCTGGGTAGGTGAGAGGCGGTGAGTGTTGCTCAGTAAAGTCTTTCAAAACATTTCTCTCATCAGCACAACCTGATTATAAATATAGCCGCCTCTAACTAAACATCTCCCCAGCAGCCTCTACTGGTGAAATTTAGTCTATTAGAATGAATGAGCAACCGTTTAATGCAAGGATGAGACAGGCATTTCAGGGCAGGAGTGACTCAGAACAACTCTGCATTCTGGTTCAAATATTGGATCCCTCCTCTATGACATTTATACCATGTTGTTGTGAGAATACTCCTTTAAAGGGGTTTTGCCACAATCTAATGTTGACGTGGGATCCTCCAAAATGGGTATTTAATCACTTTTCTAAATATGTCATCAAAAAAGTGAAGCATCTGAGAGCTACAGCCTTCCTTACATGCCCTTGGTTTCCTGACAGTTTACATTAGACACGACCAGGAGCTGACAGGAGCTGATCTGGCCGGGCCTGCGTTGTTTGCATTTCTTATCTGATGGCAGGGAACATGAACGCGCTTTGACGGGACTGGGGAGAAAGATCCTGTGTCTTTTGTATAGAGAATCCACTGGTTGTAATGTAATTATCTGAGTAAACATGCAGACGCTCCCTGCTCAGCCCTCCTCCCTCTCCCCCTGCAGTCGTTCATGAAGGAATGAAAGAAGGCTGCCTGCTGAGCTTATCTTCTCTCCTGAGCAAATAAGAGGGAGAAATAAAACCCATATAGCTTGTGCACAATACAGTTCTCCTCTGTGGATTAGCAAAACAATGTTTGCTCAACTACAGAGACTGAGTATCAGGAATGTGCATGGGAGGTGGAGTGATAACATCACAGAGGAGGTACTTTTATAAACACAGAAACACAACGCCTGTTTTTTCAAGCCTCAAGAGGGGAGTATCAGCCTGTTAGGTAAGGAACTCACTTTTTGGCAAAACCCCTTTAAGAGAACACTAAGCATAGACCATGTGCAAAAAGAGTCCTCCTTTAATCTATACCAATCCTTAGTTCCTGTTTTGTTTTATATTCCAAATAAAGCTATGACATCTATGAAGAAATCATCTGTATGTGTCCCAAAAACTCATACATGCCTTCTTGTCTGTGTAAGACAACTGTCTGGAGGACATGCCACCCTCTTCTGTCTGTAGTAGGACAAAAAGACTGATAAAGGAGTGTTCTTATTATATTATATTTTCTTGTCTGTTTAAAAAGTATTAATTAATTACCATTAAATTGATGCAAAAATAATACAAGTTGTGTCTAAGTAGTTTATGCAGCATGCATCAATACTTTTTAAACAGACAAGATTCCTAGCTCCAATACCTCTTTTACATTTTGGGTTTCATCCCATCTCAAATTTTATATAGTGTTTAGTATTGTTATATACAAACAACAAAGTACAGATCGTATGGGATTCACTATCTCTTGTATGCAGTGTATTCCAAGGTGGAGCTTTTAGTACTAAATTATAGTAAAATATAAATCAGTTATGTAAAAATACAGTATAGCATTATGTTTTCATTTCATTCACTTTATTACTGAATTAACCTTGATCGCATTAGTTCCTCTTTAGGTCTTTTGTCTGCGTCTACTATAAACATAACAAACCATATTGTACTTATCAAGCTATATAATAAATCTGCCAACATTTCTTGATTTCTGTTCCTGATAAGCTACAGCAAAATTCAATAATGCATCCTTTTCCATCTCTCGCTGCCTCTCCATGTTTACTCATTGTTGAGAGTGAAAAGCAAAATAATTTGAAGGTCAGACAACTGTTATCAAGTACATTCATAAGGGGATTAAGCTTCTGCCATAAGGAATGGTATTAATGTTGTCTAGAAAAGTTTGTGCTTGAAAATTGGCTGTATAGATTTGAGTACAAACTTGTTTTCTTTCTGGGTGATTTTTACACAACATAATGTGTAAGGCAGAAGGGGCCTCAGGTGCGGTGTAGATTTAATGTATTCAAAAAACTCAGATTTAATGCTGTTGTTCAATCTGTTTTTATTTCTGGATCACTGCATTGTTGTCAGGATGAAATATCTGCCATTTTCTAAGATGAAATATAAAGTTAGCTTTCTGACAGAAGCTCATATTTTTCAATATAAATTCTCTATTTTCTAACAGGCTCCAGCATTGACATACAGATGCGTCTTGACTCATTTGCAATTTTTCTCAAAATATGTTCAATATGGGAGCCTCAGTTTGGCCATATACTGTACTTATTGTAGATGAACCTAGAAACTACAAGATGTGGGTTTATGGCAATTGTAAGGGCTTTATTCAAGTTTCAACCTAGACTGAGCCATAATACAAAAGTCTATGGGGTCCCGTTTTACCTCCTAATGCCTCAGATTTCAAATTGTGGCTACTTGGGGCCCCTCCTACAGCTACTGTACATGACTGCACATACTGCACATGACTTGCACTCTCCCTTCTCCTTTTTGCCTCTCTTTCTCTGCCTTTTCAACTGAAAATCAGTCCCAGGTCGACCATATCAAGGGACTCGCCAGGGGTGTCTCTTACTCCCCTGTGAGCTAGTCCAAGACTCGCTGTATGGAGGAACCATATGGTAGCACATGGAGTGCCAGTGGCTCTGTAGTATGGAGAAACTCCTTAAAAAGTACTTATCACCACCACACAAACACACAAAATATTATAATAGATTAAATTATAAGACTTTTTTCAAATACATGTCAATAGCAAATCAGATGATTTTTCTCATGGAAACGGATTTTACTTTCACTTTCTCTGGCAGAGAAAACAATCTGGTAAGATTCCTTCTGTGGAAGACACCAAATGGGCAGGGGGAGCTGCTTGTACAGGATAAATCTGAGTCTTTCACTATAACTATACTGCAGCAGGCACAACACACTGAGGACATATGTCTGACAGGGTTTGCCTGTTGCTTTTAGCCTCTTAATTCATAGAACACAGACATCCATATTACTCTGCTGCTAGTGTAATAAAGCAAAGCACAGAGTTTCAATGTGTACAGATACAGATCTGCACAGTGGACTCTCTCAGCTTAGAAGCAAGAAGTTTCACAGAGCTGTCAACACCTTGATCCATAATGCCATCAGGATCTGACTTGGCCCAACTTCAGTCCCGTCTTAAAGGGCCAGCACTCTTTGAAAAAACTGAATTGCAGGTGAAATGCTTTCAATTCCCTAATTAAAAATATTTTAGAAAGTGCTTGTATTTTAGTCTACTATTACTTCATAGCAAAAAAGCAAACTTTCGAATAAGCTTACTTTTCTAATTCTCCATTTTTTTCACTGCTGTTCTCCTTACACTCCTTATATTCAAAATATGGCGGGACATGTATGAAAATTGTCTAGGCCAAAGACTTTCTTTATTGCCATAGCAACCAATCAGAGCCAACTTTCATTTCACAAAGTGCTCTGAAAAAATGAAAGGGGAACTCTGATTAGTTGCTATGGGCAACACAGGAAGTCTTAGACCTAGACAGTTTTCATAGATGAGGCTCATGATGTCTATTGCAGGTAATCACAAGTATATTTTAATGGGTGATATCAAAGACAAAACAGAAATTTTGCTACTGTTTTCATATGGCACTTCATTACTCTGTTATAATCCAGCAAGGAAAAAAAGGTGCGTTAGGAATTTTATGAGTTCAACTTCCAAGGAACAGGAAAAAGTTGGTAGGGCCAGTATGTCATAAAGGTTTTTATTTTTATTTTTTTTGTAAAAATAAACAAAAAATTTAATTTACAGTGAATAAAAAAACCTTTCTTACCACTTCATCTTAAGATTCTTATATCTATGATAATGAATTTCACAGTAAATCCTTGCAAGATTTGGAGCTTCCGTTTTTGTGATACAGAGCTTCAAATCTTCTGAATGCCTCCACACAGACATACATTAAGAAGATAGAATCCTTACTGCCTTTAGGGTAAGCTCAGGAGCTTAATAAATCCAGATTTATCATTGAGTTTAATATATAAAAGCAGTAATAAGCTCATAAGCTGCCCCCTAGAGGCAGAAGCTGGCAGGCAGAATTTTGGAGTTTAACTGTATGACTGTGTGATGGAAAAAAGGGATTTAGAGCTAAGTTGATATCATGAACATTCTATTATATATATATTATATATATATATTTATATATATATATAAATTATATATATAAAATATATTTATATATATATATATATATATATTTCCCTAGTTACATAGTTTGTCAGGCTGAAGACATACGTCAATCCAGTTCAGCCCATTTGGCTAAAGTGATATTATATATATATATATTGTGAGCTTGCACAGCTCTGGGATCACATCACAAGTCCTTCAGGCATGAGACAGAGGCAGATATCTGGTTCAAACGGTTTCTTGCTTCCGTTGTTTATTGCACCAGCAGAACAAAATGGATGGAATACATGTACAGCAAAACATATAACATAAAACAAAACTCCTGCTCGTTTTGAGCGCTTTACTATACACAGGGGTAGTTCCCTCACTAGCACCTTGGGGTGACGGGTGAGCAGACACTGGCTTCCGCAGTGTGAATGTCTCCAGCCCAGAAGGTAGACTGGAGATACAGCCCGCCCAGTCAGGTTTTAC
>JAODAL010055634.1:0-23825 GCA_025379985.1 Phyllomedusa bahiana
ATTTGTATTTTCAGTCCGACATCAGGCACAGCCACGTTCGCATTAATGAAAAGACTCCCGACCAGCATTATCAGGCAAATTACAGAGCACAAGCAGCACTATGTAATGCACCTGATCTCGGGGGGCGTGCGGGAGGAGGGGCACCCTAGAGCGATCAGAAGCTGTAGATTTATAGCTTTGCTGCGGCAATTCTAGGCGCATTACTGCTGGAACAGGTAAACCACTTTCAAAGTGGTTTACCTGAGCCAGAATTATTGTGTTGTAGAGCAGGTTCATAAATCAGGCGCATTCTATGCTATTATAAAGCACATAATATTTGGTGCTTAAAAGCCAAATTTCATACATGTGGCCCCAAATATCCTTTTATAGACTAAAAAACCTCAACTTTTTGCCAACTTCAAGCCATGAATAGCATGGGGGGGGTTTCATGGATTTAAACGGGTACATTAGCATGTTTGTAGCAATTAAAGGGGTCGTCTCACTACATTGATTCACCAGATCTCAATCCTGTTTTCTCGGTTTCATTTTGAATTCAGGGCGTGTTTACTGGCTTCCACTAGGCTGCAGTAGAAGCCAGGTCTGTAGAGATTGAACAGGTCTGTAGCTATAGCGACCTGAGGAGTTGAGGCAGCCCATACAAGAGGGGATATCTAGGAATAGGTAGGACACTGTTAATGGACACATATTGTAAAGCGACTTGTTCTTGCAAGATCTTTAACATAAAAGGCACTCCTTGTAGCGAGACAATCCCTTTAAGTTTTTTTTTTTGCTCAAAATAGCTATTTGGAGGAGAACTGAAATTCCTGAGCTTTACATTATAGAGAGATCTTCACTTGTTAATTAATTTAAAAAATGTAATTACGATAAAAACAATGAAAACAAAGGGATTTTACATAGGTTAAAGCCGAATGGGGACTGTCCGGGGGAAAAAAAAATAAAAATAATCTCCCCAAAATTTAGACACTTCTGTAATGTGCTTTCGTTACATTTTATGTGGGCTTTCTGTAGTTTTACATCAGTTGTTTTTAACAGGAATCTCATAAGTTCTGTATTTCTGGACACAATGAAAATAGCTCTGTGTGGAGCCTGGGAGATCAGGTGACAGCAAGGTTTTGTCTGTTTTCAGTGCAGCCTCGGAAGCCAGACTCCATTGATCCTGTATCTCAAGGCTTCCTAAATGAGGTAGGAAACGAGGTGTTCTCTGAAGATAGACAACTGCAAAAGATTCTGGGGCATGTGGTTTTATGGGGCAAATGCAAGCAACTTCCAAATATCAAATGCTGCTGCTTGCCTACAATGAAGGGAGGTTACAAACAGCACAAACAAAGCACAGATCAACAGATAAAACATTAAAGGGAGATGAATAAAGACTTAGGCAAGCCATTTGAGATGTCCGTTTTTGTTAGCTTTGCTGGACAGTCCCTATAAATATTGGGATTTCCCTTAGAATTTGGGTCAGCTTTCTACAATATCAACCATGTATAGATAAGCATTTCAGTGTTTGTGACTATAGAGTCCAATGCTATTATCTGTATCAATTAAATCCTTAGTTGGACCATATGATGGTTTCTAATCTATTTTGGACATTCTGAAATACAGTCAAGCTTCTACTGGCTGCAAAATCTGCTGTAGCTTTCCAAAAAGTAAATGAAGGAAATAAAGTCCTTAATGTGCAAATAGGATTTACAAATAAGCAGGGCTGATTTAATACTGGGTTTTTTTCTGCAGAGAAGTTTTCTGCAGAAAAGAAATATACAGTAAACTATTGGCTGCTGCAACAACAGGAAATTTTATAGCGGCATGAAAAACATTTATTCCTCACGAGACAGCTTAACGGAGACAACCACAAAGTGCCTGCAAAACATGTCTGAGACAAGAAAGGACACAAAAAATCATATGAACACAGCTGAAACTATGGAATGAAAACCATAAGTAATTAGATATGTAATTACTGAGATATGCGCATTAATCTATAATCTCACCCCAACAGGGAAATTAACAAATCATATACTTTAATCTTCTAAAGCTCTGAAAAAAAGAGGAAATATTATGTGTTTAGTAGGTCACTGCCGAATTGTGGTAACTAAAGTGTGAACTATAAAAATGGTAATGTATAGTATAGTACATTATAGTACCATGCCTTTTTTTAATTGCAAGGTCCCCCTTGTCCATTTCACATACATTTTCACCACGCAGCACAAAACAGTGCAACTCGATAAATCACCTATTTTACTCATCACAGCAACAAGGGATATATATGTGTGCAAACAGCCTTTCACACGCCTTATATACCCACCAAACTGGCTTACCACATGTGACTTCCTACATGAGCTACATGCTGCCGATAGCTGGATACAGCATGGGCATCTTTTTTTCTGGGCCCTTTTTTGTTTTTTCCCCCCGATAAAACCCTCTTCCACATATATTTTTTCCGGCATAAGAGGGGGAAACGCGTCGCATATTGTGTGTAGATTTGGTGGATATTATTGCCTCTGAGAAAAATTTATGTTATTTTTTTAAAATTTACTAGGGGTACTGTTTTGGCAAAAAATCTATGGGGAGATTCGGGTCACCTTTGGGCCGAACATTTTTTGGGGGCCCCCCTTTTTCCCGGACATGACCCGTTTATTTACAGTTCATAGGATATAGTTTTCAAATAGCGCAAAAACCAAAAAACCCTTCTTTTTTTTCCCTCACAAATTGACTTGCCCCGTGGACCCAGGAATGCTATTGAAGATTTGATGTCAACCCAAGTAATCATGAGTGTACATATTGTTTTGTGCTGGGCATATTGGTAGTGTTGTCCCTAGTGTCAATCTGTCTGTCTCCTGGATATATTGGAGACTTTTTTGTGTTCATAAAGATGGAGAAATACTGTTTGAATTTTAAATATATTTATTAAAAGTTATATTTTAGCCGTAGATTTAGTTTCTGTGATATTCTTGTTTGTCTTAAAGTATGGTTTGGTACTAGTATGTTTTTTCTGTGATAGAATGTAGATGATCCTCAGATACCTGGGGTACAGGATAGTCAAATTATAGGGAAGGAAGGTGATTTAGAAAAAAATCAGATCTTTTTATTTTTTTTGTCCTCTGCTGTTTGTGGTTACCACGCACAGTAATCATCCTACACAGGGCGCCCTCTAACCAAAGCCCCTGGGGTGGAAATTCATGCATGCAACTAGAATTTAAAGGGCTCGTCCTATAGAGAATTTTGCTTATAGTTAAATCCTGAACTAAATTATGAACATCTTCTGCATTTACACATATTAAATATCCCCAAATATTCAAGGAATAATGTTTGTATTGTTTCTTTGTAATAGCTTTACATTGTCCACCGAGGTGAATGTGGTGGGGTGGACAAGCAAGCATAGTCTTGTTTCTCTCTCTTCTCCTCCCTGGTGCGCTGGAGGCCTCTGAGGCTGCAGCATCTTTAACATCTCCTATGAGAAGACGCTGCAGCTACATAATTCATGGAATAACTGGTAACATGAGGGCTTTTAAAGTAACTGTAAATACAAAAAACTTCTGCAAAAATTACTCATTTGGGGTTGGGTTTAACAAAACCATGTTCTTCAAGGGCCGTAATATTTAAAAAAAAAAAGTCAATTATATGGCTGATATAATGTGTATAGCAAAACAAAGAAGGATTTGTGCACATATAGCGTCTGGATCGGGGTTGCAAAAATGGTTTCCCACAAATTTTAAAAAAAGGGCCTTTTTTTGTAACATTTCAAAGAGGCCTTTAATTAAATTTTCCATGTTTTCACTTTCTTGGGGACAGATTTTTAAATTTAAACCTTTAAGGGGATTCGTCAGTGGGGGATGCGGCATTATTTTTACCCGTCAATTTTTCCTTGTAAAGGGCGAGACCCAATGGTTTTTTGGGACTTTTTTTTGTCTATTACAGGAATCCAAAGTAGAAACTGTCAGTGTTCATTCTTGGGGTTGGAAGAGGTCAAATAAATGCCTTCCCTCACCTGAGGCCAAATGATCAAAAAAGGGTTTTTCCCCAATAAATGTTTTTAAAAAGTTTAGAGTAATACAGTTACAAGGAACATCGCTGGTGGCAGAAGATAAGAAACACTCTGCCGAATTCTTTGACAGTTTTGCTGCACCTTGTGAAATGAAGGATCATATTTGAGCTTTCATTGTCTACATTTAGAAATGTTCTTGTGTGAACAAAAAAGAACAAAGGAAATCAAAATGCCATAAAAACAAGTGGAATAATAAATTACAGGCGCTAAAATATATTTTAAAGGGCACATTTATAAAAGGTAAAAATAATACTGTAAAGGTCAGTGAAAAAATACTTGTATTATTCATGTTATCACAATTCTGGAGGGTAATTTCTAATAACTGAGGCATTTTTACTAAAAAGGTTGTGACACAAAATGTATCATAAAATGAGCCAAAATATGATGCAGTAACATTTATTATTTTAGATATAAAGGCAGTCCCCGGGTTACGAACGGGATAGGGACTTTAGATTTGTTCTTAAAGGGGTTTTGCCACGAATTAACGTGGGAAGTTTGAAAATTAAATAATAAACATTTTCACCATTCATAAATTTTTAAAAAAAATTCTGCACCGTTTTGTTTTAGCTGCTCCTTTAGGGATCCATTGTTTACAGCTCATCTCCAGGGGATACGACCAGGGCTGAGAGCTCCTCAGTCCTGGTCGCACATGCTCAGACATCACCTCTCCTCTCTGGCAGCTCCTGAGGGTTCAATCCCCAGGTGCTGTCATCCTACTCCTGTCCTCTGTGCTCCTTAGTAATTAGTCAAACTGTGCAAATAAAAAAAAGAACTCTCAATGAGGCATGTGCATTGATAAAGAGGAAAAAAAAAATCCACAGGTTAAGTTCCTGCAGGGATTTGAACCAAGGACCCTTGGTGCTTAAAGCAAAAATGTTTCCTTTTGAGCTAACAGTGTAGCTACTTACAATTCTATACATAAACAGACCTTTTCTTTGACTATAGAGAGGAAAGGCCTGGTGATGTCATCCTGCTGGGTCACATGATATGCAATTTAAACAAATCACACACGCCCCCTTCTGAGCACACAGAGCTGAAGAACTGGATGCAGAAAGTATGAAAAAAGATCGTGGCAAAACCCCTTTAAGTTGAATTTGCATGTAAGTTGGAACAGGTATATTTATTAAATTTAACTATAGCACACAGGTGTTTTTTTTGTTTCTGATAGTACAGGGAAAGGGTTTTTACATTTGTTTTGCGTGTCTTGTCCCTGTTAAAAAGGTTTCATCCATTATCACCTCATGTGCTGCTGGGCCCTGCTGGAAAATTGTCGTTCCACAGCTACTAATGCTGTGGAACATGGAACTTCAAGTGCCAGCATGCTACATAAGTCTCCATTTGTAACTAGGGGACAGATGTTTAAGACGGAACGATGTAATCGGGGACTGCGCCTGAATTTACCCCTATGGAACAAAGCGGGAAAGGCCTACCCAAAGTGGGGGTGCCATTCAGGAACAGATTTGGTCTTGGTTTATAATACAATTAAAAGGGGATAATGAATGTTCTGTATGCTAAACCAGGCTTCCAGTCATATTCATGGTAGGCTCAAAGTTTCCAATCTGACACTACCAATGAAGCATTCAATTGTAAACCGTGCCTGGTTCACAAGTATTGACTTTAACAAGGTTGTCTGCGCTTCTAAAGAAAATTTAACATCCTGTACTGTTATAGTTTGCTTACTCATTCCTTTAAAGGACTTCAGAGACACAAAATAAAAAATAATGGATTTGGAAAAACCTAATCCCATAAGCCCAAAACAGGAAAGGCAATTTTGCCGTGATATGATAGTTTGCATTGTAAGGCTCGGACAGACCACAGGGAGCTGGGGAATTGTGGGGATTGTTTGGGGCCCCGGGCATCGAGGGCCCCTGAACAAAGGCACCTTTGGGGCTGCTTTTAAAAGGTAAAGGAACGTAGAGGCAGTAAGCATCAGGCTGAACTACAAAAAAGCATGTGCAGTAATGTACAGTAGTAAAGGATGGATAGATATTTAATCAACCATCCACTACTGGTGCTCCCCTATAAATAATAAATCTTTATTTAACAATAGCACCAAAAGAATATTTCCTCAGCACTTTAACAATTTTGAAGGGATAAAGTACAGGAAACAAAAGACACAACCACTAACACAGAAAAAAACTACTAACCAGATCATAACCAAGTGTGGATGGGCCCCCAGCTTCCGCAAGAGCTTACAATTTATTAGAGTGTATAGGGTGAAACAAACGGTAAGACGTGAGCTATTGGTGAACAAAATTGACCATTCATGTTACATAAATATGTGGCAGGTATTGAATATAACAGTGAAGAACCTTCCACCCAGTACAGTTAACAACAAAAAACCATAAAAGTGCCTGTGAGATGCCCAATGCAGGGAATGAAAGACAAGAGGACAGAAAGCCCGTGTTCCCCATAAGTGATCTAGTTTAGGCCTCCTTAGAGAAGATGTATTCCCAGGCCACACTTATGCGCTTATGAGTAGTGGCCTGATCACAAGTGGTTAGCCTGTACCAGAGAAGTGGAGCAGCTACGTGTGAAATCCTAGGCTTTGGAAGTTTCGGGATGGATTGAGGCATGTAATCTAAAATCCTCAGCAGAGCGCAGAGACAATGGTAGGGAGTAGTACCACAGAGATCAGAGAGGACGCAGCGCTGTGAGGAGAGGATTATGGTGTAAGATGTGCTGTTGGTATTATTATTTTTATAAACTTGTGAACTAAAAGGTGCTCACAATAACATCTCCTCCACTTTATAAGTGGGTGAATATGATCTTTATGGTATAAAATGTAACAATATATTATGAAATTCTTCGCCTTTATTTATCCCCTTTGGCATTTGGACTTATATATACCTTGTAATTATTTTTGTGTAGTTAAATACTTTATGCAAAATGTCCGAAAAGAAGCAGCACCACCACGCCAGTTTTGAAGGCGCATTAACCCCTGTTTTTGTGGATACCATACCATAGTTAATGATTGATGTGCCTAATCTAGGGCAACTAGCATAAATTTAGATTCATAGAGGTGGTGGGCCCCAGAGAATCATCTTTATCAGTCTTGGCCCAAGAATCATTTTTCCCAGTGGATTGGAGGGTCCCCAGAAATCATTTTTCAAAGGTTGGACTCAGGAAATGACGAATTTCCATTGGTGGTCCACCAAGAATAATGTTCCAGTGTGTGGGGCCCCAAGAATCCCATTTTCAGTGGTGGGCCCCATGAAAATCATTTTCAGTGGTGGGTCCCCATAATCATCTTAAGTGGTGTGATCCAAGAATCCAGCACCTGTGGTGGGCCCCCAAGAATCATTTTCAGTGTAGGGCCCCAAGAATCATTTTATTTTTCATGTGGAGGGCCCCAAAATCATCTCCAGTGGGTGGGCCCCCTAGAATCATCTTCCAGTTTTGGCCCCAAAATCATCTCCATGGGTGGCCCCCCTAAAGCATTTTCCCCAGTGGTGTGCTCCCCTAAACAATCTCCTCTGGTGGGCCCCAAGAAACATCTCCAGTGGATGGGCCCCCCTAGAAAATCATACTCCCACTGGTGGGCCCCAATAAATTCATTTTCCAAGTTTTGGGCATCCGCAAGATTCATTTTTCCAGTGGTTGGGCCCCAAGAATCAACATCATTCACTGGTTGGTCCCCAAGAAAACAACCTCCACTGGTGGGGTCACAAGCGTTAACCTTCCACGTGGTGGGTCCCCAAGTGTCAAACTCCTTTTTTGGGCCCCAAGAATCAACTTTGCTGGTGGGCCCTAAGAAATCATCTCTACTGGGAGGGCCAAAAAAGCATCAACTAACCACAGGTGGGCCCAAGAATCAATCCAACGGCTTCCAAAGAATCATGTCACTGGTGGGCCCCCAAGAATTTAACTTCCTCCACTGGTGGGCCCCAATAATATCAACTTTCACTGGTGGCCCCAAGAATCCACTCCTACTACTGGTGAGGGCCCCAAGAATCAGCTCCAATGTGTGACCCCAAGAATCAACTCCACTGTTGTGCCCCAAGCATCAACCTCCACTGGTGGGCATCCCAAGTGTCAACTCTATTTTTGGGCCCCAGGAATCAACATTGCTGTAGGTCCCTAAGAATCAACATCCACTGTGGTCCCAAGCAATCAAATCCACCATGGTGGAAATCCAAGAACAACTCCACTGGTGGGTTCCCAACATCAACTACCACTGGAGGATCCCTAATAAATCAGACTTCCACTGGAGGGGCCCCAAGTGTCAACCGTCGCTTTTGGCCCCAGGAATCAACTTCACGAGGTGGCCCCAAGATCTCCTTCACTTGTGAGTTGCCCAAGATATCACTCGCACTGGTGGCCTCCCCAACATCGAACTCCCACTTGGAGGTGTCCCCAAGCCTCAAACTCCCACTGGTGGGCTCCAAGTGTCAGACCTCCCAACATTTGTGACCAACATTGAATGACTCTCATTAACTACAAAATGAGGGTCTACCTGTTTTCCTCCCAAAAAATAGCTTCACAATCGTCCAGTGGGCTCATGCCAGTTTCACATTAATAAAGCTGCAATATCCCTAGACACAGTCCTACGGACAGAGGTGGCGCCATTTCCCTCCGTAAAAAGAGCAGAGCCACAATTTCCATTTTCATCCCCCAAAGAACTCTGTGATTAAAGTTGTGGATTTATCCAGCACTATCAGGGGCCCCATAATGGCTTTTACAGATAATAACCCCCCAATTTATTCCAATTGACCAAATTCAAGTTCCCAGAAAAGTCTGTATAGCACTGACGAGGCCTGAAGAAAATCTGAAATAGAAAAACTTTATTTAAACAAAGCTTCCCCATGTTTGTAATGTTACAACAGCGGCGTCAAGGTGAGGCTTCAGCTGAATCTATTAAGATCCAGATTTATCCATGTTGAACTTATTTCAGAATTGTTTTTAGTCAGTGGAGTGAAAAAAAAGTTATGTTCCAGGCTGTTTCCATGGCGTACGACAAGCAATCACAAGCCTGAAATTCTGCATTTCAGTTCTAACGAGCACATAGAGAAACACATGTTACAATGGAAAGGACATCACAGAGGGAAGCGTATTTGGGGAGATAAATCAGATGTTCTATTGTTTCTATGGTAACAAACTCCCGACTGTAGCATTGCCCAAAAAGAGTCGCACTCTTCTCCAATATCCCTTCGTGCCCTTAAGTGTAATTTTATGACCGACAAGAGAGCATCAACATGCACTCTCGGGGGTCAAATAATAAAGGAAAAGAAACACTTATGGCCAAGACTTGTTCTAATACAATATTCCCGCTTCCAGTGTTCATCCGAGGAGAAAACGTACATTATCATCGAACCTCCAGATGGTTTTGGGCAAGACCTATAGATGCCTACGGGGTAACATGTAACCATGTGACAGAAAGTGGGAGCCAAGCCAGTATGAAAATTCAAGCAAGTTCAAACAAGTAAGCTTGTGAAAATTTTGGTCTGTTTTATACACAAGATAAATGTCCATGGTGATTGTCACAGCATAGGTACAATGCACACAGTGATGTCACGAATAGATTATAATGGAAACATGGATTCACAGATATCATAATGGACACAGTGAAGTCACAGTGATAATAAATGGATACAGTGATGTCACAGAAAAGGCATAATGGACACATAGAATTCACAGGATAAATAAAAATGGACCAACAAATGATGTCACAGGATAAGTTAAATTGATAAAAGTGATTCACAGAATAGGCATAATGGGACAAAGTAATTGTCATAGATAAGTAATGTGGACACAGTATTTCACAAGAAGTAAAATGGACAGTGATGACATAGATAGTTATAATGGACACAGTGATTTCACAGAATAGAGGATATTGGACACAGTGATGTCACAGAAATATCTACTAAAAGTTGTATGTCACAGGATAGGTATAAAAGGACACAGTCATGTTCACAGAATACGTATAGTGTACACAGTGATATCACAAGAATAGTTATATTTATTACTTGGTAAACGACACAGAGATCAGAAATCACAGTACAGGGTATAAAGCGCTTAGGAAGTCATCGATCGGTAAAATGTGATAAGTGAGTCACAGCTTAGATATAATGGATACAGAGATGTCAGAGTACGGAGGATATTGCCTAACAATCGAATGAGTCATGACACAGGACAGAAATAATGCCCCTAGTGGATGTCATAAAAAGGAATTAATCATAAAGAACGTATACAATGATGTCACAGCATAGGTATAAAGACACAGTATTTCACAGTACAAGGATAAATATGTTCAGTGATGGTTGCAGTATAGGGATAATGTGCTCATAAGTGTATAAAAAATATAGTTAAAATGTATATTTTAACACAATCATAGTAACAGGGACGTCACAAAACATGATTATTCACACAAAAAATCATCATTTACACAGACATTACCGAAAACAAGTAAACAAAACAGGCACTGTGAAGTCATAAGCACAGGATGATGCAATAAGTAAGAGCTGCAAACACAGGGTTGCATAAAGCAGAGACAACCATGGGCAACATAGTAATATTTAGATTAGCCACATTCAATTTTGCACACCATCCCAGGCCGGGCCAGGACACAGGTGGCGGAAGTTAAAGGTTGATCTCCTACATCGGTTCCTCTAACCTCAGTCACTGATTTCTCGATTTCAAATTGAATTTAGGGGCGTGTTTTTACTGACTATCCTGGCCTCAGTGAGGAGCGCTGAGAACACACAGTTCTTTGAGAGGAGAGATCGAACAGTCTGTAGCATACAACGAGAAATGATGCATCCCATACAATAGGGGATATCTCAGAATAGGCAGGACCCCAGTTACAGGACACATATTACAGAAGTGACTTTTTTTGCAAGAACTTTAAACATAAAAAGGAAATCCTTGTAGTGAGACAAAACCCCTGTAAGTGACAGCAAGCCGATATTTCACCCTAGCAGAAATGGGGCCAAGGAGGTATGGAGTGGGCTGAACTTTTTAATTTGGGGGAGGTGTTCTATATGACATTTTTTGCCTAGGGCCTCTGAATACCTTGCCCCTGTCCTGCCCCCATGGCATTAACTAACCATACCCACAGGCACCGTCATCGCTGGGACCCTACAAAGGTTTCCTTGCCTGTTATGCTGATAGATACACCCATGATAACATCTATCTTAATTTTTTAATACATCAACTCATTTTAACTTAATAAGTTAAACAGTTTTCCCCTAACCCTATAATACCGCCATACCCAGCCCATGTAATATAACTACACAGTCCAGATTTTATCACAAATTTAAACGGCTACAAGGGTAAAACAATTTAGTTGTTAATTCCTACAGAATTATTGACAATTCCACATCGGAAATGGATTGCACCCCTGCTGTGACAGTCAAAAATAGAGTAAGTGCAACAGATATTCATAAAAAAAAATATACAAATAAATACAAGTGATCTATAACCGCTATAATTGTGGACACAGCTCGTCCCCTCCAAAAAACCATCCGAATCTGTGAGATCAGTCAGTGGCAACTATTTACCACCACCCTATTTATTTCCATCCATATTTTAAAAAGATGTGTAGTAGTCCCCATGGTTTCAAGGGAACTTTAGCTTTCCTCTCATCTTGCAGAAACTTGCTGCAGATACACCAAAAGTTCAAACAGAATAAGAAATAAACCTCAGGGGGCTATCTGCAAAAGAGTCATACAATTTCTACAGGGGCAATTGCCAAACAAACTCGGCATCCGGAGCTATTAGTTACCGATGATGAATGTATCCCAGGTAACCCCATGCTCCATATAGCTGTCTGTATTAACCCCTAACCTAATTTGCCGCATATTAAGGCATAGCATCGTAAGTAAGAGCAAGGCTTACTTACTGACGTAGCTCCGCACAACTGTGTCCATTAAACCTACACTGTTGACTCACTGGTTCATATCCAGAGAGCAGATCCTCTACTGTGACATCACTGTGCAGCATCAGGAGCATAACCCACTACTATGACATCACTGTCCACAAACAGAGAGCAGTATCCCACTACTAAGACATCACTGTGCACATCATAGATGCAGTATCCACTACTAGACATCATACGTTGCACATCAGAGAGCGTATCCCACAACACTATTACATCACTTGTGCACATCCGAGAGCAGTATCCCACTACTGTGACATCCACTGTGCCCATCAGAGAGCGAGTGAATCCCACTACTATGACATCATGTGCACATCAGAGAGCATAATCCCCACTAATATGACATCACTGTGCACATCAGAGAGCATATCCCACTACAATACATCATTGTGCCCATCAGAGAGCAGTATCCAACTACTGTACATCACTGTGCAATCAGAGACATTATCCCCACTACAATGACAATCACTGTCCACATCAGGAGCATATCCCACTACTGATACATAACAGTGCACATCAGAAGAGCAGTATCCCCTACTATGACATCACGTGCACATCAGAGAGCAGTATCCCCAAACTTTACATCACTGTGCACATCAGAGAGCAGTATCCCACTACAGTGAACATCACTGTGCCCCATTATACCTACACTGTCACATCACTGTGTAATCATAGAGCAGTATCCCACTACAGTGACATCACTGTGCCCCATCAGATAGCAGTAACCCACTACTGTTGACATCCACTTTCCATATACCTACAACTGTCACATCTACTGTGTAATACAAAGAGCAGTATCCCACAGCTGTGACATCACTGTGCACCATCCAATGCATTATCCCACTACTGTGACATCACTGTGTCCATCAGAGAGCATGAATCCCACTTTGTGACATACACAAAACCATATAAACCAACACGTGACATCACTGTGTCCCACATAGACAATAACCCAACTACTGTGACATCACTGTGCACATCAGAGAGCATATATCACTACTGTGACATCACTGTTGCACATCGAGAAGATGCATTATCCAACAACTGTGGAACATCCACAATCCATTATACATACACTGTGACATCGACTGTGTCCAACAAGAGCAGTATCACACTACTGTGACTCATTGAGCCCATCAGAGAGCAGTATACCACTACTGTGACATCACTGTGTGCACAATCAGAGAGCAGTATCTCACTAATGTGACATCCGACTGTTGCCCCATCAGAGAGGCAGTATCCCACTACATGACTTCACTGTGCACACCAGAGAGCTTGTACCCACTAGCTGAACTATAAGAGGGCAACACCCAAAAACTTCTGTCTGCAATGAACTAACTGTCATAGGAGGAAATCCCTTCACATCAAAGTCTTAGTGACTTGTATGTGACTTAGAACTGACACATTGAGTTGGTGGCACTCAACTGTCGGCCATCATGTTCCCATGGAACCTTTTAGAAGATGTTTCCACATGAAATAACAATCCTGGAGCCTCTCCTCTTATATCTCTGTATTTTTGCAGTTCATTCTTAAACCTCCTATAATGTAATAGAAACAGTCAAATGGTTTGGCTAATTTGGGTTTCCCCAGGGGGTGTTGGGACAATGAAGAGACACCCTGCCCCCCTCTCCAAAATAATAATACCTCAGATGACATATCGGTACTGAATTTCTAGGAGATTAACAGGGAACCACCGAACAATTTTGGAGATTGAAGAAAAGATGTACCAGAAGTTCTTTAATTTCTTGTAACACTATAATGACAGAAACAGGAGAGGTCACGATTCCTCTATATGTACCACTGCATGGACTCTGTAATAGAACACCCAGGCACTGCGTAGGATAAAAAAGGGTTGTGATCATATCAGTAATAAGACAAAATGTATAATCCAAATTACATGCAGAAATTATTCATTTTTTATACCCCACCGGTAATAAGCAAGGGAGGTCAACTACTGACATACACAATGAACAATTTAGGATCTCATGAAGTTGTCACTCTCCCTCCCTCATCCAGTATAGAATTGAAGGGATCGCTCCTTGCCTATGATATCTCCATTACCTTATCTTCAGTAATGCCCTGACCATAAGAAATCACCTTAAAAGGGACCTGTCACATAGGTTTATGTCCACCCTTGCTGATGCAGCACAAGCTAGTGTCAGATCTGCTTTTTCCAGCCCCCCCCGCTCTGTCCCTTATTCTGTAAGATCTGCAGGTTTAGAGCATTTACCCCTCAAATCTTCAGTTTTCAGCCAGTAAAGGAGAAAACAAAGAGTGCGTTTTTTTTCAAACTCCGCCCACCTGAGGCTAGCCCCCGCCCACCTCAACTCATAACCTTATTACTTTGAATAGGTAGAACCATGTGAATAACTGCCGGGAGGGCGGGGCTAGCCTTTGGTGGGCGGGGCTAACACCTGCTCTTAGAATACATATTTGAGAGCATTATAAATGCTCTAAAACTGCTGCATCTTACAGAATAAGGGACACAGCGCTGGAAACAGCAGGTCTGACACTGGCTTCTGCTGCCCTCAGCAACGGGGGCATAACCTATGTGACAGGTTCCTTTTAAAAAGAATCTGTGACCTCCCCTGACCTGTCTGTTTTAGTAAATTCTTGGGTTCTCAATTCTGGAAACTCTTCTCTTATAACTCCGTGTTGTGCTGTTCCTCTGTTATTCCTCCTAGAAATGTATTACTGAATATGTCAGATGGGCGTTACCCTTCCAGATTTTCCAAGGGCTATGTCCCTGCAAAACAACCCTGTGACTGTCAACACTGATTAGGACAATGACAAAACTGGGCAGGACACGCCCCCATAGGTAACACCCATCAGACACATAGTAATGATTTCTAGGAGTAAAACAGGGGGTACCCTCACAACACAGAGATATAAGAAAAGATGCTGCAGAATTGTTATTTCAGGGTGAATATAAGTATTGTGTATATTTAAACAGACATGTGAAGATTGATCACAGGTCACCTTTAAAGGGGTTTTGCCATGAAGTGACTTGCTTACCTATTATCTGGTCAGGACAGAAGATAAACAGATCATGCAGTGTCATGAACTGCTGCAGGGGGAGAGAGAGGGGTCAGGAGCAGAGCGAATAAGCAAGGGTGCCTGCAATGCTTACTAAATAAATACATTACAACAGGATTCTCAATACAGCCAGAAAAAGCCTCATACCTGCTCGATTTCTTCACCCCAGCCTCTGCAGCTCCATCCATGTTTCCTTGTTATCAGATAAGAAGTGGCAAACACGCAAGCGCGGCCATATCATCTCCTCTCATGTCCTGGTCATGTCTAATTGTAAACTTATAATTAACTAAGGGCATGTAAAGAAAGCTTAGCTCTCACAAGGCTTCACTTTTTATAATCACATATATTTAGAAAAGTGATTAAATACCCGATTTGGAGGATCCCACGTCAACATTACATCGTGGCAAAACCCCTTTAAAGAGAACCACAAATACCCTTAAAATATCCGAACTAGCAAACAGGATTTTTTTTTTCTTTTTGGTGTTTTTTTTTTTTTTTTTTTGGGGGTGTTTTTTTTTTTTTTTTGGTTTTTTTGTTGTTTTTTGTGGTGGGTTTTTGGGGGGGGGGGGGGGGGTTTTGTGGTTTTTTGTGTTTTGTTTTTTTTTTTTTTTGTGTTGTTTTTGTGTTTGTTTGGTGTGTGGGTGTGGTGTGTGTGTGGTGTGGGGGTGTGTTGTGTGTGTTTTTTTTTTTTGTGGGTTTGTGTGGGTTTTTGGGGGGGTGTGGTGGGGGGGGGGGGTTGGGGGGGATGGTTTTACTGTCACATAGTTCTTGCCAACCCTTGCAGAGGGCAGACACAAGCCAGGGTCAACCTAGCTGTATTCCAGCGCTGGTGTCCCCTTATTCATTAAGATGCTGGAGATTCGTAGTATATAATGCTCAAAATCTGCAGTTTTCAGCCAAGAAAGTCATTCGAAGAGTCAGTATTTTATATTTTTTTCAAACCCCCCCCACCGAACAAGTCCCAACCCACCTCAACTGATAAACCTATTACTTCTTTGAATAGGTATAAACAATGAGAATAACTGGTCAGGTGGGCGGGGCTAGCATTTGGTGGGCGGGGCTAACACCTACTCAAGAGAATGAAGATTTGAGGGGTAATTACTCTAAAACTCCAGCATCTTACAGAATAGGACACATTTCCTCAAGCGCTGGAAACCAGCATGTTCTGACACTACACATGTGCTTCCATCAGCAAGGGTTGCACAACCTAAGTGACAGGTTCTCTTTAAGGACAATCCTGTAGCATGTGTTGGCTCTTACCTTTTGTTCGAAATTGTTTGAATCAAAGTATCGTAAGTGCAAGAAGCGATTGTAGATCAGCGTTTACCATGTGACTTGTGAAAGTTTAATAAAAGGATTTCACATTGAGGAGCTGTGATATAACGCATCAGCTGAGGTGTGACGGCTCCTTTTAATATTGTGATACATCTCACAGCATTGCTGTAGGCTTCCTGCGTCCTGTCAATCCACAACTGGGTAAGTAACCAGGCCAAGCGTCAGAGGTACAGAGAAGCTTCTCCCGAGGGGGGGGATGCCAACTGCACACATTTGTCTGAGGACTCAGCTGGGGCATAGTGTGACAGCAGCAGATCTCCTGCAGGACGATAGACAGCAAGTCACATTATCAGGCGCTCATTACTGCTTCACAGGTTGTCACACAGCACATAGTAAGCAGTGTCCGTCCGTGCCGCCGTACAGGCTCTGCGAGGAGGCTCTAGTCATTTTCTTTACATTTCTATTTCCTCTCCAGGCCCGGTCATTTTCTGTCTTTTTTTTTTCAAGGCCAGAAATTGTATGTCAAATTTGATACCTCTTGGTGATGCCAATTTGGTCTGGCAGTCTTGGACCGGCCCACAGAGGAATTCTCCAGGGGGCCCTTTAGCTTGGCATGTCTGGGGATGCTTTCCAGGGAGAAAGAGAGGCAGAAAGTAAGAGGTATGTGCAGTCATGTATAGGAGCTGTAGTTTGACCCCAAGAATCAACTCCACTGGCGGGCCCCAAGAATCAACTCAGACTGGAGGGTTTCCAAAATAACTCCACTGGTATGGGCCTCAAGAATCAACTGCACTGTGGGCCCCAAGAATAAACCCAACTGTGGGGGCCCCAAGAATCAACTCCACTAGTGGGCCTAAGAATCAACTTCCACTGGTGGGCTCCAAGAATCACCCCACTGGTGGGACCTAAAATCACTCCACTGGTGGACCCAAGAATAAAACTCAAACTGCTGGGTTCCAAAGAATCAACTCCACGGGTGGACCCAAGAATCAATCTCAAAACTGGTGGGGTTTTAAAAATTTCAACTCCACTGTAGCCCCAAGAATCAACTGCACTGGTGGGCTCCAAGAATCAACTCCATTGGTGGCTCCCAAGAATCAACTCCACTGGTGGACTCCAAGAATCAACTCCATTGGTGGGCCCCAAGAATCAACTCCACTGATGGGTCCCAAGCATCAACTCCACTGGTGGCCCCAAGAATCAACTCCAATGGGGGGCCCTATATCAACTCCACTGATGGGTCCCAAGCATCAACTCCACTGGTGGGCCCCAAGAATCAACTCCAATGGGGAGCCCTATATCAACTCCACTGGCGGGCGCCAAGAATAATATCTACTGGTGGTCCCCAAGAATCATCTCCACTGGTGTGTCCCAAGAATCAGCTCCACTGGCGGGTCCCAAGAATCAACTCCACTGGTGGGCTCCAAGAATCAACTCCACTGGCGGGTCCCAAAAATCAGCTCCACTGGTGGGCCCTAAGAATTAACACTAGTGGGTTTCCCATAATCACTTCAACTAGTGGTACCTAAACATTAAGTCTATTAATGGGCCCCAAGAATAAACTCCACTGGCAGGCCACAAGTATCAAATCCAAAAGTGGTCCCTAAGAATTAAAGGGGTTGTCTCCCTACATCGATTCATCGTACATCAGAGTTTCATTTTTTAGCTCAGTGCCGGTTTACTGGCCTGCAATGACAAGTTGCTGAGGACACCAGGTCTGTAGCTACAGTGACCAGAGCTGGCAGCCTTATAGTGACCTGACAAGCTGATGCAGCCCATACAAGAGGGTATATCTAGGAATAGGTAGGACATTGTTAATGGACACATATTGCAAAGTGACTTGTTTTTGCAAGATCTTTAACATATAAAACAATCCTTGTAGTGAGACAAACCCTTTAAGTCCATTAATGGGCCTCAAAAATCAACTTGTGGGACTCAAGAATCAACTCCAATAGTGAGCCCCAAGAATCAACTCCACTGGTGGGTCCCAAGAATCAACTTCACTGGTGGGTCCAAGAATTTCAACCACTTTGGGGGGTCCCCAAAAATCCCCCCACTTCCCCTGGTGGGCTCCAAGAATCAGCTCCACTGGTGGCCCCAGAATCAACTTCACTGGTGGGTCCAAGAATCAACTCCACTGGTGACCCCAAGAATTAGCTCCTTTGGTGGCCCCAAGAATCAACTCCACTGGTGGCCCCAAGAATCAGCTCCACTGGTGGCCCAAGAATCAACTCCACTGGTGGGCTTTAGATATCCCAGTCTGACACTTTTTCCTGATCTCCTTCTCAGTGCACAAGGAAGTGTGATCACATAGGATCCATACAGATATGTAATGCAGAAGCCCAACCAAGTTTAGTTTTCTCACAGATTATGGGCGACATGTATGAAATATGGTGTTTAAACGCCAAATTTAATGCGCATAATATTAGTCTAGAAGGTGCCTGATTTACCAACCTGCTCTATAGCGGGTCATAAATCAGGCGCATTCTAGTGCTTGTATGACATTTCTGGCTCAGGTAAACCACTTTAAAAGGTATCTACCTGTTCCAGCAGTAATGCGCCTGGAATTGTCCTACTGAAGCTATAAATGTGTAGCGCCATACGGTTCTAATGCACCCCGCCTCCAGCACGCCACTGAAATCAGGCCATCACAAAGTGACGCGGGCGCTCTGTAATGCGCCTGTTATTGGCATAGGGGCCATTTAAAAATGTCGCCGGACATAGGGCTGAAAAGACGCCAGATATATGGCGCAGCCCCATTCATACATGTCGCCCTATGTTTGTAATATGAGCAGAGAGAGCTACACAAGTACAAGTATAGATGGCACACTTTTGTATCGCCTTATTATATGCAATCGTAGTACCGGCAACCACCTCCCTCATGCCCTGAGGTTGTATGAGTGATTGTTTCATTGGTTACTTTGCATCTGTGCAATCTCCCCATGCATTATACTGCGGCTTTTCTGCATGCTGGTGTGAATAGGTGTAAAGTTGGTGTGCAGTTTTTCATCTTGCTCTAGCAATTAGCTGCACCTGTGATCTTTTTCCCAGTCAGCATAAATGGCAAAGTTGCTAGCTACTGGGTTCATGTTTGTTCAGCCATTGAACTGTTCACAAGCCCCAAAGAATTGGAGTGTTTTTTTGAGTAAGTAATGTCCCATTTTCTGTATGTTTCTACACAAGTACGGCCATCCCTCCAGTTTCTTGCCAACGATGAGGAAGTAAGTATGTAATGTTGCTTGAATAGGTCCCTGTTTGGTTCTACACTGGTTTGACCAAAGTTGTGAAAAAGGATGTCCTGAATACCAATTATTTCTGTAGCCCTATCCCAAACCCTAACCCTTACCCTAGGGTTTTAGATATTAAAGGGGTTGTCTCACTACATTGATTTATCTTACATCAGTCCTGTTTTCTTGGTTTCACTTTGAATTCAGAGGTGTGTTTACTGGCTTCCACTAGGCTGCAGTAAAAGCCAGGTCTGTAGCTATAGCAACCAGTGCTGGCAGCCTATAAGGAGAGATCAAACAGGTCTGTAGCTATAGCAACCAGTGCTGGCAGCCTATAAGGAGAGATTGAACAGGTCTGTAGCTATAGCAACCAGTGCTGGCAGCCTATAAGGAGAGATCAAACAGGTCTGTAGCTATAGCGACCTGAGGAGCTGATGCAGCCCATACAAGAGCGGATATCTAGGAATAGGTAGGGCACTGTTAATGGACATATATTACAAAGTGACTTGTTTTTGCAAGATCATTAACATAAAAAGCAATCCTTGCAGTGAGACAACCCCTTTAACATTCCACGATGCTCCTGGTCTGGTGTATCTTCCGATGCGGCGCCACTTCCAACTTCTAACCTCTTGTCAAACATAACCTATAGACCCTATGTTATGGTAACTGAAATTCACATCAGACGCCCTGTTTACTGTCACTTCTGGTTACTCTAACATAGGGCCTTTGTTATGGTCACCGGAAGTGATTTTGGACAGTACACCAGATGTTGCACCATATTCTACAACAACACAATCACTTCCATTCTCGATGCTGTCGCCCCTCTCACACACAACAGAACCCCCGCAAAATAAACCAAAAAAAAACCCCGGGCAAAACCAACCCCACCAAACAGCTGAGGCAAACCTTCCGAGCTCCCCAAACCGCCGTTTGGAAAAAAACCCCCCGCCCCCAACCATTTGGACTTCACCTCATATAAAGAATCACTACAAAAATTTAAAAATCCGCCCCTCACCTCAGCCAAACAAAAACCCTTCTTCACGCTCTCATATCCTCCCTGTGCCCCCAACCCAGACAATTTTTTAAACCCCTTTTCCAAAACCCCTCTCCTTCTTCCACCAGAAACCCCCCCCTCCCCCATCTCTCCTCTCACAGATGATTTTGCAACTAAAATTTCCCCATAATAAAAAAAAAATCCACCCAACAAAGTTTCCCACCCCCGCGGGTCCCCTCAGCCCACCCCCTTATTCCTGAATCTCCCCAAAAGCCCACCTCTACACCTGTTTCAAAAGAAATTCCCCCCTCTAACTTGCTTCTCCCCCCTGTCCCCTCCTGACAAGCTTTTCCTCTCTCCCTTTTCCAAATCAAAAACCTCACCACCGTATCTTGACCCAAACTCCCATCTCCCCCCTCATCCCTACCCTTAGTGCTCATCCCGCCCTCACCCTTTCCCCTTCCCAATCTATCATTAACCTCTGGCATTTTTCCCTTCCTCATTTAAACAGGGCAAACCAATCACACCCATCCTAAAAAAAACCACTTTTGGGACCCCTCCTCACTCCCCCAACTATCCCCCCCATCTCACTGCTTCCTTTCCCCCGGCCCCCCTTAAACCCTCCTTGAGCAACACGTCCATCTTCAACTTTCCTCCCATCTCTCCCCCAACTCTCCCTTGCCCCCGGGCTCCAAATTCGGGCTACCCCCCCACCAATCTACAAAAACCCCCGCCCAAAACCAAAGTCCCAACGACCTACCAACGCCAAACCCCCACGCCCCAAACCCTGTGCTTCCCCCCTTTTAAGCCCTTTTTCCTCTCCCTTTTGAAAACCCGGGTCGACCTTTCCCTCCCCTCAAACAAATCCTCTCCTCCCTGGGCACCCAACGGATTTGGGCTCTTTCCGGGAAACTCCTCGAAACCTCACTGATCGGACGTTCAGCGTTTCTCACCCTCCGCTCCCCCCTTTCCCCCCCCAGCCTCTTTTCTTCGGTGCCCCCCGGGGGGTCAGTCCGGGCCCACTACTCTTTTTTTCCCCTACACTCTTGGGTGGGGGTCCCAAAAGCTTAAAACCCCTTTTCAATACCCCCCCTGTTATGTTGAGACACCCAACTCTACAATCCCCGGTCCCAAAGTTTCCCCCCCCTCTTCTCTCCGGGAACCCCCTGACCTGCCCTGCCCTCCATTTCCTCCTTCTTCCTCCTCCCGTCCCCTTAAAACTAAAACTGGAGAAAACTAAATTCTTTCATTTTCCCCAAACCGCCCCCAACCCATCTCTCCACCTGATCTCTCTATCACTTTTAAATGGCCCCACCCCATTTCACCACACCAAGGCCGCCCCCCCGGGGAAAAATCTTTAACCCCAATCGTCCTTCAAACCACACACCCCAAACCCTCCCCCCTCTCCCCTGTCACCTCCACCTAAAAAATTTTTTCCCAAAACCCGCTCATTTCTTAACTCTGGGAAAGCACAAAAATTTCTGGGCCTCCCTCCCTCCTCTCCCGCCTTACTACTGCAACATCCTCCTCTGTGGCCTCCCACTAGCACCCCCACCCCCGTCCAATCCATCCTTTAAAACCCCCTGGGCCCCCTCTGATTTCACCTCTCTCCCCCTCTACTTTCCCCCCCTCCCCCCCCTCTTTCCCACCCTTCACCCCTACCTATTTTCCCAGCGAAAATTTCCCGTTTTAAAGCTACTAACCAAAAGACCTACAAGGCTCTCCCAAAGACCTCCTCCCCTCATATATCTTTTTCCTTTAAAAACCCAAATACCTCCCCTCCCCACCCAAACCCCCGTTTCCCCACAGGACCTTCTTCTCTTGCTCCCCCCTCCCTTTTCACCTCCTCGCAACCAAAAAGTCTCCAAGACTTCTCTCGTGCTTCCCCCAAAACCTTTTTGGGGGCTCACTGCCCCAACACCTCAGAACCCCCCTTTCCCCCCCTCTTCCCCTTCAAACGAACCTAAAACCTTCCCCCCTTTAGGAAACCTAAAAACCCAAAAATTTAACCCGGGGTTTCACTCCTCCGCCCCCCCCAAACATGCGCCCCTCACCTTTTGTCCCTTCCCTCCTTCCCGTAGATTGGGAAGCCCCCCGCGGGCAGGGACCCTTTTCCCCTGTACCCCGTTTTTATCACTTAAAAATTCCCCTTTGTTTAAATTTTTTGACCAATGTTTTTTAAAGTAACCCCCCCGCCAATGTAAAAACGCCCCCGGAATCAAGGGCTCTCCAAAATAAATGATAATAATAATCATAATAATAATAAAAAAAAAAAAAGCCAAAAATACTCTTATAACTCTTGGGAAATGGAACCTTAGCGACTATACCCCGGATCTTCAGACTCTTAGGGCGACCCTTTTAAGTCGGGGGTTGCCGCCTGTTTTTTTCTGGCGGGAAAACTGGGCCCTCACCGGGGGCGAATCCTCTTTCGGAAACCCCAGGGATGCGATGTTTAAACGCAAGCATCGCCCACTTCGGAAAGCACCTAACATGAAGGGGCGTGCAATGGACGCACTGTGGGCATTCTGGGGGGGGGACGTGGCAAATTCGAAAACTCCGAGGCATGCATGATTGCGTGTCGGCAAAGTGAGGCGCATTACAGCTCCGACAAGCATACCTAGTTGAATATGGTCTATCTATGGAGAAGTCGAAAAATGGAGCGCAGTATTCTTGTAATGTGGCTAGAGTTTTTACACTTACAGCAGTACACTACTAAAATAAATTTATTTGTTCAAAGAATAAATAATTAAGCAAGAAATCCTGCTTGGAGGACAACAAGTCCCCCGCAAGCCTTTTGTTGTATAAAACTGAATTGCATTAAACTTCAAAGCAGCCCCCAAAACATCTAAAAATTGTTGTTTATGGAAATGTTTAAAAAAAACATCTGTCCAACATCTGCATTGGCTTATGTGATGTTAAATTAGTGTAATTTCCAGGACTTTGGAATATATTTTGTAGTGGAGAAATTTTTTCTTTGAAGCTAATATATATATTGTCATTAATGTAATGTAAACAATGTATTAATACAAATTGATTTCATTGTCCAGCACTTGGAAAAATGTCTGTTTATTTAAGTAATTCATTAAAATGACCAATCCATTTTTTCTTCATACTGTGTAATGTAAATTTTTGACGCAAAATCTGTTCCGGAATTACATTGCAAATATGTGCCACACTTTGTAACGCGTATTTGCAACGGAAATACATTCCCCATTTACGACCGTAAATACGTCCGGATTTCCCATGGGTAGCCATTCTAAGCTACTTTTCCTTAATTTTAAGGCTCAGTTGGGGAAGTATTTATTGACATAAATACGTTTTGTAAATACTCCAAACTAAGCCCTGGAACATAGAAATTCTGCTTTAGAACCACAGGACCCA
>JAODAL010055635.1:0-23825 GCA_025379985.1 Phyllomedusa bahiana
AATTTTCAAAATCGCAAATTTTTCCAAATTTTCAAAAAATTTTTGATTTTTTTCACAAACAAACAAGGATTGTAGGATAAAATTTTTTTTACTAACTAAAGCAAAATGTTCACGAAAAAACAATTTTCTGAATCACTGAATAGGTAAAAGTTAAAAAAGTTTTTTCTCACAAAAAAATTGACACTGTCGTTTTCAAAAATGGGGCTGAGAAGTCAAAACAGGCGGGGTCCTTAAGGGGTTAAACTTTAAGGGCCGATTTCTTCCTGGGGGAAACACATTAAATGCTGAAGGGCCTTTACGTTTGCAAAACTTTTATACCCAGTTGTTTTCAATCTTTCACCCCAGACAAAAGAGGGCTGGGGTGGCCATAAGGGTTTTAAAATTTGTGTCCTTTAGGGGTCCATTCCCCTTTATTAAACCGCTGGCCGATTTTTTTTTTTACGGGATACTTCTAATAGGCCCTTACTATGCAATGTGTATGTCCTAAACCGCCCAGATCACTTCTTGAAAAGGTTTTGCCTTAAATTTTTGGGGTTCCCCCTCCTTCCTCTATGGGGGTAGGGGGTGGGGATTAAATTTTAATTTTTTGGACTTTTTGGACGTCTACAGGGGGGGACCCCCGGGAGCGCCGTAGGCTTGCCGGGTTCGGAGACGATTAGGGCCCGGGGCTTGTTGTTTTTATCGCATTAATCATCCTAGAGAAAAGGATATACCTTTTTACTCCGGCCACACAAA
The DNA here is from genome assembly GCA_025379985.1 of Phyllomedusa bahiana. Classification (NCBI taxonomy): domain Eukaryota; kingdom Metazoa; phylum Chordata; class Amphibia; order Anura; family Hylidae; genus Phyllomedusa; species Phyllomedusa bahiana. The sequence goes on from JAODAL010055635.1 coordinate 736, forward strand.
ACTCACTCTAGACTCGATTTTTTGGGGAAATATCCCCCCCTTTGGGCATTGGGGGTTTTCTGAATAGACCCAAATTTTCCCATCGGATCATCCCCCATCAGGTCGATCAAAACTTTCCTTCCCCATTTCAGGTCCTGTATTGGAGATTGAATGAAAACGATAAAAAAACCCACTCATGGGAAAAAGCGAAGCCCCCTTTGACCTCATATTTTTAAACCAAATGGGGGCCGGTATCCCGTGGCCATTTTGGGGGAAGCCCCAAGGGGGTTTCAGAGCAAATGAAAGCTTTAATTCCAAACTGAAAAAGGGATTAGGGGCCAAAAATTTTTTTTTTTTGCGGAACCACTCAAAGTTCTGCAGAAAAATGCCCAGCACCCGTCCTTTCCCCCGGAGGGTATGTAAAAATAAAAAACATTGGGGGGATCTAGCGTCGACAGGGAAAAGCTTCTCCTTTTTTCAAAACACGTTACTACAATACGTAAAAAAACCCCAAACATTTTGGAACGCCAATTTAAGGAAAGGGCTTCAACTCCAGCCGCGGGCTACAAGGAAGGGATGGTCCCTCTTCTAGGGTTTTTTTTCCCCACGACAATAAAACCAAGTGGTTTTGCACCTTTCTCGGGGGGGAACAACACTGATGAACCATTTATCTGATTTAGATCGAATCCCCTCGGAACAAGCTCTCCCCTTGTTGATGAAAAAAACCTTTGACGGCGGGGGGCCATTCCCATTTAAACTCTGGGGATAGGCTTTGGGGTCCTTCCCCGAAGGGCCCTTAAGAAACTTATCACCCCCTTTAGCAGCAATAAAATGCCCCACCCCACTTCTGATCCCTTTTAAATTAGGGAAGGCTCAAGGGTTTTTCCTATCCCCCCCTTTTTTTCTTTGTGTATTGAACCCTTGACAGCATTAGAAATTTCCAGTATTAAGGGATAAGGGGGAAGACAGGGGGGTTTAAACTTTCACTGTTCGCAGACGATATCTTATTGACTCTAACTGATCTGCATATTTCACTTCCAGCCCTTCATGCGCTCTTGGAACGATTCAGTTCTTTGTCCGGGTACAAGGTGAAAGCTACGAAAACTGAAGCCCTTCCCATTAACCTTTTCTCTGATGTCCTCTCTTCCCTCAAAAGTAACTTTCCATACCAATGGCAGGCCCAATCCCTTAAGTACCTAGGCACCCATATAACTGACAGCTTTGACTCCCTCTATCAGGCTAACTTCCCTCCACTATTTAGGGAACTGAAATCCCTCCTCCAAAAGTGGCATTCTCTATCCATCTCCTTTTTTGGTAGAATTAACACGGTTTAGATGTCTATTCTGCCTAAGCTATATTTATTCGAAACCCTGCCTGTGGCAGTTCCCCTAAAGAAGCTTAAGTCTTTACAGGTGGCCTGTCTATGCTTTATTTGGGCACAGGGGAGACACAGAGTAGCTAAAGAGATTCTGATGACCAGCAAGCAGAGGGGGGGCTAGCGGTCCCGAACTTAATTCACTACTACTGGGCTACACACCTTCGCCACATTCCGGCTTGGTCCGCCCTCAGATCGGATTCAAAATGGATGGAGGTGGAAAAGCTCTGGTTGGCTCCTACCCATCCTAATGCTTTCCTCTGGCACTCCCGCCCCCGAGTAGATCGGATTTATTGGGCCCAATTAAACTCACCATTCAAATATGGCACCTGTGCAAGGATAAATTCCACCTGACCTCACCGGCCTCTCCCATGACCTCATTCATCTGCACCCCTCTCCTGTCCACTAGCTCCTCGGGTTATTTTGCTCGACCATGGCTGGGGCGGGATCTATTCTGCTTTGTGGATATCGCACAGGCTCGGGATAGGAAGTTACGTTCCTTTGAAGCTCTCCAAAAGGATCACGATCTGCCGCAAAGCTCAGGGTTCCACTATCTTCAGATTGCCCACCTTCTTTTTTCCCTTTATGGGACAAGCACTCTATCTCCCCCCACTCCTTTTGAATCCCTCTGTAAAGCAGGTACCTCGACGAAGGGCCTGATTTCCACGATTTATTCTCTACTGGGCGATCCCTCTCCAGGCGAACCTATAGTTCATAAATACATGGAAAAGTGGGAGAGGTATTTGGGTAGACCTATTTCCTACTCAGTATGGCAGACCATTTGGAAGGCAGCGGCTAGGTCATCGACTTGTGTTGCTCAAAAGGAGAATTTATTTAAGATTCTCCTCTTCTGGTACCACACACCTGACCTACAGTACTGCATAGATGGTTCCCCCAAACTCCCTCTGCCTGTTTGAGATGTCATTCTGCAGTTGGGACCCTTCCTCACATCTTCTGGGATTGCCCTGTGGTGATGCCATTTTGGGATTAGGTCAAGGGCCTGCTGGATGAGATTTTGGGGGTGGAAATCCCGCTGGATCCTTTAGTATACCTGCTTAGTGGGCCAGTTAATAATCTTCCCAAAGATATGGCTAGAATCATGTTGTATGTTCTTAAGGCAGCCAGGTGCCTGACCGCAGGAAGATGGAAACAGAATGTTCCCCCTAGCAGAGCCGATCTAATTCATAAAATAGAGGAGATTCGTCGGATGGAGCAATTAACAGCCTCTCTTCACGATAGGCTGGACCTTTTTGATAGAACATGGTCTGTCTGGGATACCTACTGGATTACAAATTCTTCATGAGTGCTCAACCCCGCCTTATATAGTTACTAGCGGCCCTTCTTTCCCCTCCCCCCCCCCTTTTTTTCTGTATCTCTCCTATGTTTGTCGGTTCCGTCTTGTCTTAAATGTTGGTTCAAAGTTCTTTAGCTGTGTATAATTCTTTAATTTGAGAGTTGCAGTAGTGTACTAATGCGTGTTTGGCTTTAGTGATAATCTCTGGACACTCTCTCTATACTACTTCAGATGTACATCCCTCATTTTGATTTATTGTAGAGTCAAATGCTGATATATCTTATTTCAATATCAATTTCAGTTGCAAAAAAAAAAAAAAAGTCCAGCGCTTTACATAGACTCCAACAGTAAATTTTCTCCTCTGCTCTGTCGTTTATTGCAACATGTTTCAAAAAAAAGAGTAGGAAAAAAAGTTCTGTGGAGATCTGTTTTCAGTCATTTTTTTTAGAAAATGAACAACGCAGGAAAATCGACGGAAAATGTCAGTGCAGCGTAGACATAGTCTTATGGGGAACACTGGCTGGAGGAAATACCTATGTGTGTTAAAGAGAACCTGTCACATAGTTTTTGCCTCCTGGCTGAGGACAGAACAAGCTAGTAACAGACCTGCTGTTTCCAGCGCTGTGTCCCTTATTCTGTACGATGCTGTAGTTTTCAAGTAGTTAATGCTCAAATCTGCAGTTTTCAGCCAGAAGAGTGTCATGAAAAGAGTCAGTTTTTTCATGACCCGCCCACCTGAGGCTAGCCTCACCCACCTCAACTGATAAACCTATTACTTTGAATAGGTAGAAACATGTGAATAGCTGTCAGTGGGTGGGGCTAGCCTTTGGTGGGTGGAGCTAACACCTACTCATGAATAAGATTTGAGGGGTAAATGCTCTAAAACTACAGCATCTTACAGAATAAGGGGCACAGCGCTGGAAACAGCAGGTCTGACACTAGCTTATGCTGCCCTCAGCAAGGGGGGTATACCCTATGTGACAGGTTCCCTTTAAGGCTTTGGATGGTAATATAATATTGTATGAACTATAACTGTTAGGGCTCATCCCAACGGCACAGGACAAATACCGGTCGGTATATCCAACCGGTATTTGTCCGGTTTGTGGGCCGTGCACACGGCTGCGGGGGACGGATTTTCTCTGCGATTAGCGGAGAAAAGCCCCCCCCCTTCACATTGAGATGTTCATAAACCGTCCAAAAATCGGACGGAAGAATGAACATCAACAATGTTTTTTGGGCGGCCGGCGGTTTGAAAAAACACCGGGCGGAAAATCCGTGCAGTGGGGACTGCTGCACGGGTTTTCCATAGAGGCCCCATGTAAAAGTTTGTGGCCGGTTTTTCAGACAGTCTGCAAAACCGCAAACCATCTGGAAAACCGGCCGCAAACCGGTGCCGTGGGGACATGGCCTTATTACATGAATTAGTGTTTATGTAATATTTGTTGTTTCTTTCTTTCAGTTCCTGTATACATATACTGTACATATTCATTTAATAATAACTGTAAAATCAATCTCACATGTTATACAATATACTCTTTTTTTTTTTATACACTCGTGTGTCTCATTTCATTGCACCTAACCTTTCAAATCTAACCCAGTAAGAGAGTGAATTGTGTATATATGTTTGTATGGATACATATTTATCTGAGCTATAGGTATATGATTTAGACACCCCTGTAGATGCAAGAAAGATTATAACACTTTGGGGCCTTGTGCTGCATATAGATCTAGTAAAGCAGTCACAGACTGGGTATCAGTGGAGCGTGGATGTTGTGTACAAATCCATGATCACATCCTGAGCACGTCCATGCAGTAAATAACAGTGCTTGGTGCTCACCCATTTCCACAATTACCCAAGCATACACCCTCAAGAAGTTAAATTCTGCAGTTGCTTCCCGGATACGTTTTCATAAGTGAAGCTTCACCAGTCACATTACCCAAACTGCAAAAAAGGGGAAGTCCCAAAAAAGGTGGCACGTGTATTCCAAAGAGGGCATAAGAATTGTCCAATTTATCAGTATCCGTCACCCCAGAAGCTGGCCTGAGCATTAAAGGGGTTTTGCCAGGACGTGCCTTATCTGCTAAGAAGCAATTGTAAACAAGCTACGCTGAGCTAAGAGAGCGAGAGACACAAAACCCCAAAGGCCTGCATAAGGGATCGTGTGAAATGTACCAAATAATAAAACCTAAACTAGGGGGGGGACCGGGTTTTCTTTTTCCTCCATGCTGGTGCCTCCTTTTTTCTCTGAGGTATACTTCCTATATCTATCTGCATTTTCACTAGGGGGGTACTTACATTGCATACCTGTTTTCCCACTATCCCCATCTGTCTTATGTGATATAATTGACCCATGATTCTGCCTTTATTCCTTTGGAGTACCCTTATACTTGACCATATATTTTGTGCATGATTTTTTTTACTGGCCCTCTTGTATTTTTGAAGTATAAAAAATTTTGTTATCGGCGTTATTTAATTAGGTTATTGTATATCTTTCTATACACTTTACCAATATTTCATTATCCAAAAAAATTTTTTTTACCTATATAACGCCTTTGTATTTTTATTGGACCCCTTTTTAAATTATTTTTCCCCCCTATAATTTTTGGGGCATTTTTTGGAAATTTACATACCCGGGGTTTTTTGGACTCCTTGATTCCGATTTTTAATAACTTCTTTGTTTTATGTAGTTATCAAAAAAGAGTTTTTGTAATTTTTGACTATCACTCTTGCCCTTATGTTTTTCTTCGTATCTAGGGGAAGCAGTTCGTCCCCGAAGGTGTTTCCCCCCAAAAAGTTTAAATTATTTCAATAGTTGGGACTTATTTATATACGTTATAACTAGTGGATTCTGTATACAAAAGACAACACCTTCTCCACACAGTTTGAAAGCTTCTTCAGTTCCCTTCATCAGAAAAAGCGGGGATCTACTCAGATAATCAAAACTACAACTAGTGGATTCTGTATACAACAGACAACGTATTTCTACCCGGTGCCTTGAAAGCTTCTTCAGCTCCCTTTCATCAGATAAGAAGTGTGCTCCGCGCAAGCCCGGCCAGCAGCTCTTGTCACTCCGCCTGGTCGTATCTAATGCAAGCTTTTCAGTAACTAAGGGCAGGTAAGGCAGCCTGTAGCTCTCTCAGGCTGCAATTTTTGTAATCACATATATTTAGAAAAGTGATTAAATACCCATTTTGGAGGATCCCACGTCAACATTACATCGTGGCAAAACCCCTTTAAGGATTGCTTCAAAGTTTGCCACACACCTATGAATTATTAACTTACCACTTTATTATCCCCTGAAGTACAGTACTCCTCAGGGTTTATACAGGATATGTCTCCACATATATTCAAATACCAGTAAAACCCTAAACAAAACTACTAATTTTTATAACCTTAAATGAATATCGCAAGAGTTGTAGCTTTCAAAATGTGGTCACTTCTTAGAGGTTTGCTTAATTATTTTACATCAAAACCTCTGCAGAAGTCAGCCAATGCTGCATAATTCCCCAAATTTGTGCAGTTCTTCACACCTAATTCCTGTCATATGTCCAGGCAAAAGATTAGGGTCACAAATAGGATGTTTAGTTAAACCAGGAAACTGCATAATAAGTGGGAGAGATGTGTTTCACAAAGGCAAAAACTGAGCACAAGACATCGGCCACTGAAATTGTATAACCATTGAAAAATAGGCAATTTGCACTGCACATTAATTTTTGGAAAACATCTTTGGAGTCAAAATCCTCACTATACTCCTTGAAGGGTATAGTTTCCAGAACAGGAGTTGTCAATCGTTGTTGTGTAATTCACCAAATTATGCCTCAAATGAGCATGGTGCCCTTTTGTTCCTGTCCATGTCGCATGCCTTGTTGTGTATCCAGGAGAAATATTGAGATTACATTTAGGGTGTTTTTGAAACCAAGAAACAGAGCATAGTAATTAGCTGTCTTTTCACAACTGCAGAAGCTGGGCACTATCGACAACTAATATTTCATATCTGTAGAAAGAAATACCATTTGTACATGTGCAACCAGGGCTGTGGAGTCGGCAAGCCAAAGCCCCGACTCTGACTCCACAATTTCCAAAACCTCCGACTCCCAATTCCTGACTCCCTCATACATGGCGCATGTTTAAGTGATAACTTTACTGTAGTAAAATGGTAACATCAGGCTTTTTATAAGTTTATGATACAATAGTCAAGCTAATTAGGTAGAAAAGACGCTGACAAGCAAAAAGGTAACAATGTTTTGCTCTTTTGAATGTGTAGAAGAGACCTGGGATCAGATTTTGATCAAGATATGATTGAATCTGATCCAGAGCCCAGAAGGATTCAGGCAGTGCTGAAAACCAAAGGCAGATTTCCCAAATACTAACAAAATAATACAAATTAACATTTTGATTTTTAGGAGCAAAACAGTAACTATGCAGTTACATGACAAGATTCTGCAGAACTAAGCAGATGCTAAATACTCGCACTTTTATGTATAAGATACGTAAGAAGACTATATAAATTGCTCTTTGCACTGCATCAAACTAACTGGACCAACTTATTATATATTTTGAGAGTCGGAGTTGGTCCATTTTATGACGTCTCCAACTCCTGCAAAATAGTCACCGACTCTGACTTCACGACTCCGACTCCACAGCCCTGTGTGTACAACATCCACTGCATCATTTCTAGAGACAAGCTGTTAGGTCAAAATGCCCATTACACCCCTAAATGAATACCTTGAAGGGTGCGGTTTCCAAAATGGGGTCACTTCTGATAGATTTCCACCTTTTGGAGCTTTGTTAATGTGACATTCTCCCCTAGCACCATTTCAGCAAAATATGAACTCCAAATAGCATCCCTTTCTTTTAAGCACTATTCCTTATTAGAAATTTACATTTTTTTTACAGCCTAATGCTAAAAAAGAAAAACTGTGAAAATCCTGTGGATTTAAAATGCTCACTATACCAACAGATGAATTGCTTGAGGGGTGTTTCTGAAATGGGGTCTGTATGGAGATGTTTCTTTTGTTTTTCCCAATACTGTTGCTTTGTTTCACAAGGGCTGTGTTTTAACCCCTTAACGACCTTGGACGTATGCATACGTCCAGGTGGTTTGGGGGTTAACGCACCTGGACGTATGTATACGTGCTGGCGATCTTGCGGGCGAGCCGCGCACGATCGCGACATGGGTCAGCAGTATATTACCACTAGCTGCGTGCCGTATCACCCGCAGCCGTGTGATACGGCCTGTCATGGTTGCGATAATGAAGCCGTAGGCAGGAAGAGTGAGCTCCTCCAGCCTGCTCCCGGCAGCTGCCGCGATCTACTGTCAGATGCCCCCGGGAAGTGAAAGTCACTTCCCGAGGTCATCTGTGACGTCACGATGCCCACAATGCATTGTGGGCATCGTGACTGACAGTTGACATGGCAACCAGTACACAGCAGCAATGATTTTGTACTGGCCTGCCTTCTAACAGCAATCTGATGATTGCTGTTAGAAATCCCCTATGGGGAAAAGTAAAGAAAGTGTAAAAAAAATGTTTAAAAAAGTAAAACACAAAAGATAAAATAAAAACCCGTACATCACCCTTTTCCCCTTTACAAACGGCAATCGCCATAAATGACACCATCTAAGAAACTAGACCCCTTAAAGTATTTACAACAGTAAATATACTAAATAGTAAATACACTAAACACTGTTGTAAACACTTTAAGGGGTCTAGTTTCTTAGATGGAGTCATTTATGGGGGTATCTAACATGCAGGCGCCTCAAAGCCACGTCAGAACTGGATTGGTCCCTAAAAAATGTATATTGCAAATTTTCTTGAAAATGTGAGAAATTACTACTAAGTTTCTAAGCCCCCTAATGTCATAAAAAAATACATTTAAAAAATGATGCCAACCTATAGTGGATATATGGTGGATGCTAGTTATAAACTATTTTGTGGTGAATAATTAACTGTCTTGCACGCAGAAATTTTGGGACTTTCAAAACCACAAATTTTTCCAAATTTTCATGAAATTTTTATATTTTTCACAAACAAGGATTGTATGGATAAAAATTTCTTACTAACTTAAAGCACAATGTGTCTCGATAAAACAATCTCAGAATCACAAGGTAAAAGTGTCAAAAAGTTATTCTCACATAAAGTGACACATGTCAGATTTTAAAAATAGGGCTGTGTCAGGAAGGCCAAAACTGGCTGGGTCCTTAAGGGGTTAATCAAGTAGCATACTAGGACCATATGTGGATTATTTTGAAAACTGCAAATAGTGTACTGCAAGACTTTAAGTTGCTTTTCTATAGAAAGGTTGGTTCCACGCAGTATTTTTAGAAAACCACCACTGTTTTTGATGCAGTGTTTTGTGCCAAATTAAGGTGTGTATTTAGCAAGAAGTTCAATTCCTATATTTTTGGGTTTTTTTAAGCGTTTTCCTCACCATGCGGTTTCTCAGCCAGCTTTAGAATCACACATGTTGTTCAGACTGTTGGCGGCTCTATAGCTGTAATTTGACACTCAGCTCTGCTGTTCTTAGCTGGTCCTGTTACACTGATGAGTGCAAGAAATTTATAAAGTGTAGTATTCAGGCTGCAAGGCTCTAAAGGGTGTTTACTTAGCTAAATGAGAAGCTTTCAAAGTCCATTCCCAAAGATAAGACTTTTCAGGAGGTGACCGACATGGTCACAGTGAAAGACAGATGGCAGCTTAGAGCAATGAGATATAACAGAGAGCACGGAGAGACAGGGCTGTGGAGTCGGCAAGCCAAAGCAAGTCCGACTGCTCAGTTTCTCAAACCTCCAACTCCTGACTCCCTCACACATGACACATGTTTAAGTGATAACTTTACTTTAGTAAAATGATAACATCAGGCTTTTTATCACCTTAATCATACTAGTTAGGTAGAACATACACTGACAAGCAAAATGGTAACAATGTTTAGAACTTTTGATTTCCAGACTCCATAACTCACGATCCACTACAGCTTTGTACATGAGGCTACCATCATTTTATAGACAATCATCTTACCTATCGTATACATAAATTTGACTTGCAAGTATTTAGCATCTGCTGAGGTCTGCAAATTCTGGTCAAGTAACTGCATTGTTACTGTTTTGCTCCTAAAAATCAAAATGTTAATTTTCATTGTTTTGTTAATATTTGGTAAATCCACCTTTTGGCTTTCAATACTGCCTGAATCCTTCTGGGCTCTGGATCAGATTCAAACATGTCTTGACCAGAATCTGATCCCAGATCTCTTCTACATGTTCCCAATGTTGGTGCAGACTGGACTTGGATACAAATACAGCTTTTTCATCAACTCTACCCACAAGTGTTCAATTGGGTTGAGGTCTGGGGACTGTGTGAGGCCAATCCTGCAAATCTACTTCATTGTCATTGAACCATTCTTTCTCCAACCCTGATGTATGCTTCAGGTCGTTGTCCTGCTGGGACTCTATATTGTCCTTTTCATACCCACAGTACTCAAGTGTATGAAGTAACTCATCTTGGATAATACTCACATATAGCTCGGCATTGAGATCAACATCGATCCTGGTCAGGTATCCAACATCTTTGGTTGTAAAACAACCCTATATCCTCAGGCTTCCTCCACCAAATCTGACAGCTTCTTCAATTTCTCGATCCGTTAGCCCCATTCTTCCAAACCCATTTGCCCCCATCAGAGCCCAGTCTATTGACTCTCATCTCTTTGCTCCCATTCTTCTGTTTCCAATCTTCCATTTTTTGTACTTTTTTGCAAATTCGAGCCAACACTTACAACAAGATTGAAGTCGAGGCTTCTTTACCTTTTTTGAGGCCATCATTCCAGACCAATGTAATGCGTGTTGCATGATGCTTGCATGAACGTCTGTGATCTCAATATTATGAAGCATATGAGCCACCTCCACTGCTGCGTCTGTCGCGCTAGCACTGATAGACCTTGCGATGAGCCAACATGTTGACTGATATTTTGCTTGGATGTCCGTTCACCTCTTGGCCTTGGAATGGACGGATGGACTTCTTTTCATATTCTTCCAGCTGTCAGGACCTCACATTATGCAGTTTGGCAATTTTCTTGGCCGAGAGACCACTATCAATGAGCTTGATGATGCGGTTTCTCTTTTCTTGGGAAATTTTCTTCATGGCTGCTTGAACCAGTGACCTTTCAATTGAGAATCAGCCTAATAATACACTGCGCTATTAGGCAATGTGAGAACAGGTTGTAGTTTGTAGTAGCAAGAAGAAAAAAATTGTCCCACCACCAGGAGCAAAACAGTAACAATGCAGTTACATGATAAAAATCTGCATGTATGAGATAGCCAAGATGATTGTCTTTAAAATGATGGTAGTCTCACATTCAAAGTTGTAGTGGATATGAAGCCTAAAAGTCGTACGTTCAAAACATTGTTACCCTTTTGCTTATCAGTGTAAAATATATTTATTGGATACGACTTTAGAACACAAACTAATTGTAAATATGCAAAATGCTGCAGTAAGTGGGGAAAAAACAGTTTTCAATAAAAACGTCCTGAATAATATTTGTGGAGTCTATGAATTTATTCTGAAAAATCATGTCGCCTTCATCAGATTCTCCTTCATAGATGACGTCATAACTGATCTCATTATTCCAGGCTAGAGAATGGCCTCTCTACACTAACTTGGGTTGGTGGCAAAGTGGTGACCACAGGGGCAACTCTCAAACAATTTAGGGTAAAAGTGAATTGCGTCAGGCACAGTCAATTTTCATGAACGGTTGAACTCTTTATCTTCTTAGAAAGCAAGTGAAAAATTTTGCCGAAATCTGGTCAATCTGTTTGCTATGGGAGCGGGATCTCCCCTGCGGTAACGCTTTGCCTGGGGCCAAAATGGCATCCAAATACTTTTCAAATTAAACCCTTACTGTGAGCTGAAGTATGAGGATAGCAAGGGCAAGCCCCAATTCCTCTTGCTCTTGTCTCTGCATTGAACAAATGGCCCCAACAAAATTATAATTTTGGGAGTCGGAGTCAGTTAAAATTTTTTTTCCGACCTTGCAAAATGGGCCCCCCCGACCCCATAGACCGTGGAGAGGTAGGGAAAGAGAGGGTCAGACCAAAACTTGTGTGCTTAAGGGCAACCAAAGAAAAATAACCCAAAAAAAAAGCCCTTCATTTTTCTGTCTCCCCACATTTTTAAAAGGGCTAATCATTGAGTTAGAAAACCCCTTTAAAGGTTTGTACAGTAAAATCGACATCTTACCTCATCCTGTTTCATTTTTTAATTCAGGGGGGTGTGTACTTACTACTAATTGACTGCAATGAGAGCTGCTGAGGACACCAGCGCTGTAGCCTCTCAGGTGAGAATGAAAAGGTATGGAGCTATAGTGATCTGAGGAGCTGATGCAGCCCATACAAGAGGTGACATCTGGGAATAGTTAGAACATTTTAAGGGCAGAGACTTGTTGAGGAACAATTGAGAGACAGAAAAAAAGTCCTTGTAGGAACAATCCCTTTTTGACTTAAAATAAAAGCATTTGTTACAAAGCAACCTTGTGTACAGAGTCATTATTTAACCCCTAATGGCATCTGAAGGTACTACGGCGATAAGGGGCTTGCTGGGGGGTGGGGGGGTGCCTTGGTCCCCCCGGCCGCCCTCCCCCCCCCCATTGGGGGCTGGGCGGGGGGCCGTGGCCCCCCGCACCAGCCCCGCCCGGGGGGCCCGCACTTTGTCCCCTCCGGGTCCTGCTTGTGCATGTCCTAGCCGCCCCCCGGGGCGCGCCCGCTGCTTAGAGCGCGCGCGACAACTGGGGATGGTTTTTTTAAAGGGGCCCGCGCGCCAGAATTTTCTTTGCCAGCCGTTTGCCCATATAAGGGCTGCCCCCTCACCCTGCCTATTGTTGGTGTGCGTTGTGATCTTGAGAGAGTTGGGGTTCCGTTTGATTTCCCGTGTACCAGTCGTCCCCTACCCGACCTTTCCCCGTTTGGGCCCCCTGTCCCCTGACCTTTTCCCCATCTTGCCACGAACCTCTTTCCGCCCCGACCTGACCCCCGCTGCCCCATACGTCTCTGGATTTAGATTCTGTCCAGCCCATTACCCCGGCCGCCATCGCAAATCACGCAGGGAATGACCTGGTAGCCATCCCCTGTTTGGCGCGGGGGGTCGTGAATACCCGGGGCTATTTAAAGCTCCCCCCCGGTGTTTCCTTTTAACCACGCTTGCGGGGGTTCCACGAATCCCCAACCCTTACAGTACAATTTCCCATTATTCCCCTACCCTTTCCCCCTCACTCACACGGCCTCCCCAAAAGACCGGTATTGCCACCTTGGGCCATGTGCAGAATTGAGCCCGACACCTGGGTGTTTTGCCCCCCACCCGTTGCTCCTGCACCATGGCTCTACCCGCAACCCCGGGGCCACCCCGCATTGGCTCCCCCCCGTTATATGGACACCCCAAAGTGGCGTGGGTTTTATCTCAAAAGCTCCATTCACATCGGATTTGGGGCACAATTCCCACCGAGTGGGAAGGGGTGGCCTTTATTTGCCCTTATGGGGGAAGCCTTTGGGCCCGGGCCCCTCTGTTAGGGACCCGGGGGATCCGGGTTTTTTTGGAAAAAACTACAAACCTTCCTCCAGGGGGTTCCCCACCACTTCGAGGGAACCCGGCCGCACCCTCCCCGCTGTCCCCAGCCCCACCCCATAAAAGGCGACTCAAAACCGGGTTCATTTAACCCCCGGGGAAGTTCCGCACCCTAGCCTCCTGATTGGACTGGAATAACAAAGGCTTTGGTGGCAAACCTTCGGGAAAGGGCCCTTTTCTGGGCTTTTAAAGAAAAAAGCTCGCGGGTTTGGGACCTCCCATCCGCCGGGGACGAACTGTTTCCCCGGGTTGGCCCCCTGAATTTTGATAACTTTTTGCCGAGAGACAACAAGACCCTTCCCCCCCAACGGGAAAATCGCCCGACTAGGGCGGCTACCTATCTGCTCCCTTTTTCCCAAAATGACCTCCACTTCCTCCGCCAAGGGTTTCCTGAGGACGAACCCATGCGGGTAAAGAAAACCCAAACCTGACCAGGAAAAAACGCTCGCAGCGTCACCCAAGGCACTGTCTTCAATTTGTGGTTTTCTGGCCCCCTTCTTTGGGGACTTTCCGTTGCCCCCGGGGGGAACCCTTTCGCACCTGGGGCCCGCCAGGAAAGAAACCCTATGTTCATTTCGGCCCCCCCCCGTCGACCACCCCCCCGAAACCCCTGGGGAATTTCGCTGGACAGCCCCTTTTTAAAAGCCACCCCCCTTCCTTGTTTTCCGGGCCCCGCGGGAAATTTTGTCAGCCACGGCCCCGGGGTTTCCAAATTTGTCCCCCGGGTGCCCCCTTTCCCCAGAAACCCAAAGTTTTCCCCTCCGTCGGGGCCAATGCCAAAAGGGACCTATTCTTTTTCTGCACTGCGCCCCTCATTTTGGGCAAAAAGGCGCCCAAACAAAAAGGGAAAGATCTGAAATTCTTTTTTCGGGCCTCCCCTCCTCTTCTAAAATCCTCCGGGGCCCTCCCTTGGTTGCAAGACCAGGGCCCGACCTTGGACTGGAACACGGGCAAATTTAAATCCTTGGGGCCCGCGTGCCATTTCCGGGGGATGCCTGCCTGAAATTTCCGCCCAGCTCTATGGCCCCCTCGAAAAGTCACGAACCTCCCCCGGGTCGCCCACTCCGTACCAGGATCTAGCCGACGTTTTTTTTTTCCAAAAAGCAGGCCGAAACTCCCCCTCGCACCGGCCTTCCGACTGCCCCATTGCCCTTTGAAACCCCCCGGGAGTACCCCTCCCCGAGGCAAGTCTATCCTCTTTCTGCCCCGGGAGCCCAAAAGGGCCGATGTCGGAAAATATCCAAGAATCCCCGGGTAAAGGGCTTCTATGCAAGCCCTTCCCTCACCTGCGGGGGGCCCGGTTTTCCCTTTTTTGGTTGAAAAAAAAAAGAGGGTTTACCCTCCGGCCCTGTACCAAATTTATCGGGACTTAACAAACCCATTATAAAAAATCTATCCCCCCTTTGCCTCTGTTTCTCGACTTTTTGATCCCTCCCGGGGCGAAAAAAAATTTTTTCCCCAATTTGGGATTTCGTGGAGCAAACAATTAAATTCGAATCCTTTTAAGGGCAGAAGGAAGAGGGCCTTTTAAATACCCAGATGGCCTTTTTGAATACCCTCGTCATCCCTTTCCCCGCCTCGGGCAAGCCCCGGGCGGTGTTCCAGAATATTGTAAATTTGAGATTTTACGCCATCTCCTCTACGTCTGTGTTATGCTACTAGATGACATCTTAATCTTCTCTCCCGATCTGGAAACTCACCGCCACCACATCCGCCAGGTGCTCAAACTCTCTGTGACCACCATTAAAATGTCCCAAAAATTTGGGTAAAGGTTTTTTTTTTGAATGCACCGGGTTGCCCTTCCTGGGTTTCATTCCCTCTCGGATCAAAGGGGCCCCCCAGATGGGTCCCCTAAAGCTGTCAACGGTCTTATAGTGGCCTCGACCATTTGGGGCCCTTTGCTCTAAATTCCCAAAGCTTTCTGAGGTTTTCAAAATTTAAAACAGACCGGGGTTTTTCCCCATTTTTTCCACGCTTGTTGGGCCCTTTTGAAGAAAAATGCCAACCCCTAAATCCTGGCCGCCCCGAAACCCAAGAACTTTTGATCGCCTTAAAAAAAGCATTTCGCTTCTGCTCCCCCGTTCTGTCCTTTGCCCGGGACCCGCACGTCCGTTTGTCCTAAAGCGGGCGCCTCCTCAGTAGGTTCAGGGGGCTGTCCTCCTTTTAAAGTCCTCCCTGGGAAACTGCGGACTTGCGGGCTCCTTTTTCTAAAACCTTTACCCCAGCCGAAAAAATTAAACAAACGGGGAAACGAGAAAAATTTCTGGGCCCTTAAATTAGTCCTAGAAGAATGGGGGCACTTTCGGGGGGGAGCTCGCCACCCCAAACGATATCTTCACCACCATAAAAAACCTTTTCTATCTGCAGTCTGCCAACACTGAATCCTTTTACAATTTAGGTGGCACTCATTTTCGCCCCTTTGATTTTCTTCTTCCATTTTCCCGGGCCCGCCGGGAAAAAACTTTAGAGCGGACGCCCTCCCCTAGAAACCCTTTTGGGCAAAAAAAGGGGGGCTTGGATCGCCCTGCAGCACATAAAAACCCCCAGAACGACCCACAAAGGCAGCCCCCCGGGGGACCTTTTTAAAATTTTACCCCTGGAAGACCCACAACGCCCTGCCATTTTGGCCCCGTAACCTGAAGTGGGGGGATCCTCACGAATCAGCTGGTCATCCGGGGGTCCATAAGGGGCCCTGCAACTAAACGTTTTTTATTAAATTTGGGGGCCCACCCCGCTCAAGATTTAGAGACTTTGTCCTGGCCTTACCCCCGGGACCCGTAATACAGTCCCCCCGCCTCAGACCCGCGGGGGCCGCTTTTGCATCTCCCGGGGCCCGAAAACCTTTGGGCCCAAGTAGCCATGGGCTTTTGTTACGGACCCCCCCGGGCCCCCTCCGGAAACATGGGCAAATTTGGGTGGGGACAGATTTTCAAGATGGGTCACTTTGTTTCCCTGCCCAGGGTTTCCCTCTGCCCTCCAGCTGGCCCCCCACTTCTTTTACCACCCTTTTTTGGGTTAAAAAACGGTTTTTTTTTCTCCCAGTTTTTTTTTTTTTTTTTTTTTTTTTTTTTTTATTTTTATTTTTTTTTTTTTTTAATTTTTTTTTTTAATTTTTTTTTTTTTTTTTTTTTTTTTTTTTTTTTTTTGGGTTTTTTTTTTTTTTTTTTGTTTCGAGATTTTTGGCGGGGCCCAAAGTGGTCATTTTTCAGGTTCAGCTAGACTTTTTCGTCGCATACCACCCCAAACTAACGGGGAGGAGGGGAGGGTTAACCAAGTTTTTGGTACCTACCTAACGGGATTTCGAACCGGCCCCCCGTCCGGATAAAAAGTCTGACCTCCTCCCCTGAGGCCCAAATTTTCGTAAATTCCCTAGCCCCGGAGTTCCCCCCCGGAGCCTCTCCCTTTTTTTTTTGTGTTTTTTTTTGTGTGGGGGCTACACCCCCGCCCCCCCTCTCCCTCTGGCTACCCCGTGTCCTTTCCTTTCCATGGAGCCCAAGGCGGGGAAAATCAAGGCACCTGGGGAAGGGCAAAACGACAGGCCCTTCTAAAGGGGGCCCCCTCGCAAACCCAAATCCAGGGGACGGTCCCGTTTGACCTTTTTTTCCCCAACTGAACCCGGGGTCCCCCACAAGCCCTGCTTGCCTCCTACTTTTCGTATCCCGAAAGCCTTCCCCTGTTTTTTTCTCCCCTCAAGTCTGTGGTGCTGAAACCCCCCCCTTCCTCCCCTGGATCTTTCCGCCTTCCCCTTTTGCCAAAGCTTTATAAATCTTTTAGGTCAGGAAAGGGCTGGCGAAAAAACAGTGAGGGGGAAGCGGTTCTTTCGATTGAAATGGAAGGGGGTTCGGCCTGAAGCGTTCTGGGGAACCCGAGGCCAACCTTTTCCCTCTGAACCCCCCCTCTCTAAATTCCGAAGAAAGAGGGGGGGACCTAAAGGCCCGGGTAAAAGCATGGGGGGTGGCGCAGGTGCCGGGGCCCCCCGGGGGCCGCCCTCCTGCCCGCATGGGTCCGGGCGGGGGGTGCCGCGGCCGCCCCGAATCAGCCCCTTGCTGCCCATTCCCACCGCCCTCACTTACCCTTCCCGCTCCTGGCCTCCTCCCCAGCCGCCCCCGTGCCCGCGACACGGGGCTGGATTTAAAGGGCCACGCCCCGGGTAATTTGTCTTTTGGGGCCGGCCGCGGGTCCTATATAATTTGACCCCCCTGCACTCTCGCCAGATTTTTGGGGTGTGTTACTGGCTTGAAGAGTTTGGAGTTACTTGATTACCCGTGTCCCATCCGTTCGGTTACGTTTCCTCCCTTTGGGCCTTTTTTTCCGCCGTCCTTCCCCGCTCCCTCCTGACCACGACCTCTGCCCCCCCCCTCCCACCTCCGGCCTGTCCCCGACACTCTCTGGATACTTCTGTACCAGCTTTACCCCGGCCCCCACGCAAGCAAGTCACTCAGGATAGGCCGGGTAGCCCACCCCGCAGCAACCCCCCCCCTTTTTTGGGGCGGGCCTGGAAACCCGGGGGCTACTTAGCTCCGCTCCCTTTTTGGGCTTAACTATAAACGCTTGCGTGGTCCAGCAATCCACCAACCCTTACGGGGGCAAAATTTTGGGATTGGGAACCGCAAAGGGAGCCGCTATGTTTTTTCTGTTTAACCCCTAGACCGTGTTCTCAAAAATGAAGAAAACATGCTTTTTCACTTAAATACCTTTTGGAAAGAATCGGGCCTGTCATTTACTTTGCAGTGGAACTTGTGAAGGTTTCCCCATCAATGCCATATTCCATTTTTTACGGGGTTCCTGCCCCAGTCAAGAAGTGGTAAAACCGCCATATTTGTACACCTTATTGCATTGTATTATAATGCAATAGGCTGTATTAACGATCGAGCCCCCTAGTAATCAATCACCTAGAGGGGACTCTAAATTAAAGTAAAAAAAAAAAAACATTAAAAGTTCAAATCACCTCCGTTTTGCCATTTTACAAATAAATAAAATAATAAAAAAGTTAATTATAACTGGTATCGCCAAGTCCATAAAATTAGCACCCTAGGTGGTCGCGTACCTTTGCTTATCCGTCGTCCTGGACCTGCTTTCAGGCTTAAATGACGCAAGTAATGAGGAGCCTTGACGGGGCTTGCGAGCTTGCGTATAGTGGCCACTGTGTCAACTAGTACCTCGTATTTGATAGTTTTCCAGTATGTCATTTTTTTTTTTTTTGCCCAAAAGTACTGGGGAGCAGAGGGTATCTGTATTTTGTGTTGCAAGTACTTTATAATAAAGCAGCACTCCAATGGTAGAGATTGGAATGGGTGCTTGCCTATAGTGTATCAAACAATAAAAAGAATATTAGACAGCACTCCACTATATAAGATACAAATTCAATATTTATTTATTCAACATTTCTCCACAGGTTCCAGGAGTAAAGCAGTACGGTGACATATAAATATTGTGTGACATATAAATATTTGACGTTTCGGTCTATTACGGACCTTTTTCAAAATGTCACTGTAAAACAAATAACATAAATAACATATATATAGAAATAAAATCAGAAAAACGACAAGATACTATGTATAATCATTCTGCCGGTCTGTAATATGTATAATTAAATGCTACAACTAGTCTCAAAAATATAGCATAATAATGTAGCTAATCTCAAAACATATGTATCCATAAAGGGTCAAAGTTGCAATATTAACCATAATGATATTAAAATGAGTACCATGGATACTCAAAAGCCTAGTATAGTATTCAGGAAAAACATATAGTATAGCTAATGGGAGAGACACATAATGCAAAATTCTGTACAGCACAAGATGTAATGCAGATGTCATAGAAAACACACAGTAAAAAAATCAACAAAGTTAGAGAATATAAGATCAGTGTGTGTGTCACAATGAACCGCATATAAAATTTGCCATTTTACAAATAAATAAAATAATAAAAAAGTTAATTATAATTGGAATCGCCACGTCCGTAAAAGTAGCGTCCTTGGTGGTCATGTACCTTTGCTTATCCGTCGTCCTGGACCGTCTCTCAGGCTTAATTGACGCAAGTAATGAGGAGCCTTGACGGGGCTTGCGAGCTTGCATATAGTGGCCACTGTATCAACTAATACCTCATATTTGATACTTTTCCCGTATGTAATTTTTTATTTTTTTTGCCCAAAAGTACTGGGGAGCAGAGGGTGTCTGTATTTTGGGTTGGACTCCTATAAAGTGCTGGGCAGCCCGCCCAATCTAATAGTAGAGGTGTCATAGGCTGTAAGCCAGCATGGTGTACCACACATATATGTATTAATGGCACCCTTTTGTATCGCCTTATCTATATGCAATTATAATACTAGCAACCACCCCCCTCATGCATAGACGGTGTGTGAGTGGTTGTTTTATCGGTATTTTTGCATTTGTGCGATCTCCACATGTATTGTACTGTGGCTTTTCTGCATAGTGGTGTGAACAGGTACCAATTCAATGTACAGTTTTTTATCATCTAATTGTCACCCTAGTGGAGGGTTATGTGAAATACTGCTCAACAATTACCTGCACCTGTTTTATCTTTTCCAAGTAGCACAGAAGCCTGTGTTGCCTCCTACTGGGTTAAATTTCTAGTCCAGCCATGGAGCTGTAAGTATGGCCTTTCTTGTGTTCGTAAATGATTTGTCCAGCTACTAGAAAAGTGGTTCATTCTTTTTCTCATGTAAAATGAATGCACTTGCTGATATACTGTATGTTTAATAGTGTGTTAATCATTCTCTCTGAGTGCCTATTCTAACTCAGCAGAGAGTTTCCTCCTCCATCTCTGTATCTGTGTGGTGCGGGAGGGGTCAGCTGTGAGGTTCAATTGACTTCGTGAGCATGCTTGGTTTTCTGTCTGCTATTTGGATGCATTGGAGACGCGGTCTGGCTTAAAAAGGATGTATCTTCATGTCACTGGTTTACAGTCGGTTTGTTTGGGGGGATTCAGAAATTTATTTTCCCAAAAAATTTCCGACATTAAAAAAATCCTGACCGAAATAGAAAATCTGAGGTGTAGACTACACAGCTCAGATTTTCAAGAGGTCGGATTTCAAATCCGAAATCCGATCACAAAATTTGGGACTTTCTAAAAATTCGCTGAATAACGGTTTAAATAGTTAAATTTTTGGGGCCAGCATCCCCCCGGGCCCCAAAATAGCTTGAAATTATTCTCATCGCGTAAACCTGGGGGAAATAATTGCCCATGTCACTTCTCCCCCCCGGCCCCCGGTATTGGGGGCGGCGGGGAGGGAGACGAAATTCCATAGTTCTCTATGAGAACTGGGTTTTTTTCGAAATTTGACGGGGAATGTATCTTGCCCCGTATTTGGGCCCGTACTGCGAAAAAATTAGGGGCGTGGAAACGCCCCTTTTTAAAGGGCCGTGGGGAACCTAGCCTAACTGATCGGTGCCAAACAGCAATCCCTTTCGGGGGTTTTGGGAATCATAAAGAAAGGTCAGTAATTAATGAAATATTCTTTTTACATACCAAAAAAGATTTAAATGAAAAAAAAATTTTATTTGGCTGGAATAGGCACCCTCAAAACTGCGGCCCCCAGTTTTGGGGGAAACTATAACTCCCTTCATGCATTTTATAATCTAAAACAGGGGGAAGGGATGGAAGTTGTTTTTCCCAAACCCCGGGAGGGCCGCAGTTTGAGGATCCCTTTTTGGGGCTGGACACTTCTTTTAATTACAGTGCATATTTTTCCTTTTGCTATTTGTAAAACGGCTTTTTTTAAACTTTACGTTTTTGTAAAAAAAATAACCTTGGTTTTTGGGTTTTGTTTTGAAAGTTTCAGTCTTTACTTTGGATGTGTCATATATCCCTAAGTGAACTTCTTATTTTATATATTTTTTTCTTTCTGTTGGTTCCACGTAACCTAAGTGACATAACCTCTTATGGTCTCTAAGCTCAAATGTTTTTAAGGTAGCCTACAATTTGGACTCCAGCAGTAGCTTTCAAAGACTGACATTAAGATTTAAAATCATATTATTTTAACCCCAATTTTAATGCTTTAATATGGGCCCAGGAAACTTTTTGGAAATATTTTTTAAGTAGTCATTCTGTTTTTTGTGTTATTTTCCTCAACCTCCACATAGAAGTGAAACCCTTTTTCCCCCAAAAAGAAGTCACCCCTATGGCCAAAAGGGAACAGTAATCTTTTAAATTTAAAAATTATAATGAAAAATTTTAAAAAAAGCCCCAAAATCTGCTCTTCTGCAATTTTTTCAACACAGGCACTTATTACTGAAGTGTTTTCAATGGTTATGCTGAAATTCTAGCTTGTAACAGTGAATGACAGGGTTCCAGTCAAAGTCTGGTTAAGTGGACTACAGCAGCACAGACAGAAAAACTAGCAACTAGAGTAGAATTTTATAAGGAACAATGTATGCTATAATAGGGGATCTGAGGTTATGAGAGGTCAAAAAGAAGAAAGGGACTCTGACTCATTTCTGACTAGTGCCAGATCTCTTGCAATGTCTTGTAATAACACTTGTAATTCTCCATGTTAAAAAAGTATTTTCAAGCTTCCCAAACTAAATGTGAGGACCAAGTAACCTGTACAAGGGCTGACAGACAGTGAGCCCTAATGTTAGCCCCCCAAAAAACTGCCCCGCTTACCCCCGACCCGACCCTACATGGTTGGCGACAACTGGTTGACAGTCCCTTCTTAACTGAGGTGACACACAAAGACCAGACAAACACAATATAAAGTGGTCACACGAAAAGGTGTCAAAGCCAGAATGCAGCAAAGGAACAAAGACAGCAGGCAAGAAAACGGAGATCAAAAAGGTGGACCAAAAGTAAGAATCAGGTTATCCATCCAATAGAACACAGCCCCAGTACAAAGGGACTTTAACCAGCACGGGAAAGAGGAACTGTGGGTTTTAAAAAAGGGGATTTTAAAAAACCGAGTCCGGTTCCAGGGCGTGATTGAACCGGCTCTCTGACATCAGGACCACACAGAACACAGACAAACGGGCAAGAAAGATGAGTTGTGCTGGCAGCTGTCACTCGCCACTCAAGCCGAACGATCTGCCCCTGCCCAGGGCTAGCAGAGAACCAGACAGTTGTGGTGGAGCTGTCAATCGGACTGTGTTCAGACAGTGCAGAGAACCTGAACAATACAGGTACAAATCATAGCCAAAAGCACAATCTCTGCCATAAGTTGCAGACAGAGGACTGCGCTGCAGCCTGAACAGGCACGGTCAGTACACTATTTCACAAAGCATTATCCAGTACTTAGAAGTAAAAAAAATTTCTGTAAACTTTATTTAATTTCATCCCATTACTATCAAACAATTTAAAACATAGCGCTGAAAAATCCACACGCATCTTGCGCGTTTCGAGTCCTCCCACAGACTCTTAGACGTAGCATAGTCATTACACTAAAAGCATTGTTTGTAACCTTTAATCAGTGTCTGCATTAAATCTAAATGGTTTCTTTCCCAGCCTGCACACAGGCTACTAGAGTATGCTAAACTGCAGATGCAACACGTTTTCATTATTTGTATAGTATTTTTTGGCTGCATTTACACATGGTTTAGCTGTAGATTTTTCCGAAACATTGGGGGAAAACTGAGATTGTATAGTAGCAGCAAAATACATTCATTCAACAACAAAAAAAATAATACCACAAGAAAGAGTTGTTAGAATCGAATGAAACCTTTGAATGTAATGATGATCTGTGTAAGTGATAACAATTTAAGTGGGGGAAGTTTTTCTGGGAAAAGTAGAATTGAAAAAGGGGGCTTTTAATACTTGTGGACCCCTCTTTAAGTCAAAATAAATACGGTTTGGGGTAAAATATACAAATTTCTCATGGCATCC